>PVLC010030363.1:0-19524 GCA_004027655.1 Graphiurus murinus | reverse complement strand
TCCCAGCATTTGGGAGGCTGAGACCGGAGGATCGGGGTTCGCGGCCAGCCTCAGCTACCTAGTGAGGCACTCCGCAACTTAGTGAGACTCGGTTTCAAAATAAAGAATAAAAAAATAGGGCTGGGGGTATAGCTCGGAGGTAGAATGCCTCTGAGTTCCATCCCCAGTACCGCAAAAAAAAAAAAAAAAAAAAAAAAAAGTTTTCAGTTCTTTCTTTGGTTCTCTAGCTCTTAGTAGAGCTCCCAGGTTCCCAGGCAGGGAATACAAGCTAAGTCCTATCCCCAAGTACCCAGGGGGTGGGTTTTCAACCACTGTGCCTCGTTGGGGTTGTGATAATAAGAGCAACACTTCTCTTATATCCTGACTCTATCACAGTGCCACGCACACAGAGGGTTCTATATCTACTGAATTAACTAATAGCTCAACCACCTCTATCAGCCTCAGGAGACTTTCTATCCAGCCTGGTATGCCTCTCCACTCCCTGGTTCCCGGATCCTTCACAGAAGTACCTTTGCCTTACTGGCATCTCCCAGAAGAAGTCACATAGGGCAGTGTTGGGGAAACAATTAAAAACAAAACCTAAGCCAGATATAGTGGCACAGGCCTGTAATCCCAGTACTTGGGAGGCTGAGACAGGAGGCTTACAGGTTTGAGGCCAGCCTCAGCAATTTAACGAGACCCTCACCATTTTAGGGAGATCTGTTTCAAAATTTAAAAAATAAAAAAAAGGCTGAGAGTGTATCTCAGAGGTAAAATACCCCTGAGTTCAATCCCTAATACCAAAAAAAAAAAAAAAAAAAAAAAAAAAGCCAGGTATTATGGTGCCCACTTGTAATACCAGTACTTGGGAGGCTGAGACTGGATGATTGCAGGTTCACAGCCAGCTTCAGCAACCTCGTGAGGTCCTCCACAACTTAGTGAGAACTTGTTTCAAAATAAAAATAAAATAGGGCTGGGGGTGCAGCTCAGAGGTAGAATGCCCCTGTGTTCCATACCTAGTACCACAGAAACAAAGAAGAAAGGAAGAAGGAAGGAGGAAGAAAGGGAGGGAGGGAGGGAAGAAGGAAGGGAGGGAGGGAGGGAGGGAGGGAGAACACATTAGAGAGGACTTCCCTTCTACCAGGCCTGATTGGGACCCCAATACAGGAGAGGACAAAAGAAGTTTGGACCACTATCACCAGGTTCTATTGGCTAGAATTAGGAGGGTGGCCCATAAGCCCACTAACTTACTGAGGTCAGTGAGGTCATTCAGGAACCTCAGGGGTCTCCCAAAGGGTTTCTGGAACGGCTCCAGGAGGCCTATAGGGTTTTTACCCTGATAGATCCAGATGCCACAGAAAATCAGCGGGCTATAAACATTGCACCTTTGTCACCCAGTCAGCCCCAGATATTAGAAGGAAGTTGCAGAAGTTAGAGGGATGTGAAGACTTAAATAGGTCACAGCTTTTGGAGATTGCCCAGAAGGTATACAACAATGGTGACACAGCTGAAGATAGAACAAAAAGCTGACCAGAGTAGTAGCAGCAGCTATGAGAGGGGCAAATATGAGAGGTGATGAAAAACATAACTCAAGGGACCAAGGACAATCAGGACCAATGTGCCCACTATAAACAAAAGGGGCATTGGAAAAATGAGTGTCCTGAGAGGAAGAAGGGAGGCACCCAATCCTCCACCTGGAGAAGGACTGACGGGGCCACGGCTCTGTGCAGTTGAGCCCCCAAGAGCCCAAGGTAAAGATGAGAGTTGGAGACACCCCTGTGAACTTCCTCCTAGACACAGTAGCTACCTATTCTGTTCTCAAACATCCTCTGGGACCTGTCACATCTCAATGGGTTCCTATCCAGGGGGCCACCAGAACAACAGCCTTGTGCTCTCGGACAACATCAGGGATGGTGAACTTCGGACAAGGTACTGTGACTCTTCTTTTCTTGTCATACCCGACTGCCCATATTCCCTCCTGGATCAGGACCTCCCAAAAGTTGGGAGCAACTATCTCCTTTAATATAAACCCTGAAGAATCCCCATAAGCATGATGGGGTATCTCCAACTGTCCTTGTGACATGCTCCCTGTCAGAAGAATATCTACCTGGGCTACATCCTGGAGGAAGGAAAGAGGACATTGTCTCAGAGTCGCATAGCTGCAATCCTCCAAATCCCAGCCCTGGAAAATAAGATGTAAGCACAGGAATTCTTGGGGGCAGTGGGTTATTGCCAGCTGTGAATCCTGGGTTTTGCTGAGATTGCAAGACCACCGTATACCAGCCCGGGGGGAGATGGCCCTCTCAAATGGTTAAAAAAGGCTTTTAAAGCCCTAAAAAGGGCCTTAGTCTCTGCCCTAGCTCTGGCACTCCCTGACATCACAGCCATTCCACTTGTTCATAGACGAGGTCCGGGGCATAGCCAAAGGAGTCCTTATTCAAACTTTGGGCCCCTGGAAGTGACCAGTGGCGTATATGTCCAAAAGACTGGATCCTGTGGCAGCATGTTGGCCAGCCTGCCTGCGAGCTGTGGCTGCTACAGCCATGTTGGCAAAGGAGGCAGATAAGCTGACACTGAGCCAAGAACTGCTCCTGACCACCCCCCCCATTCAGTAGAGACTCTCCTGAGGGGAACTCCTGAATGGTGGATGTCTAATGAATGATTGACCCACTACCAAGTGCTTCATTTAGACCAGCCCTGAATACGCTTCTGCCAAATAGCAGCCCTTAACCTAGTAAGCCTGTTGCCAGATGTCAGCCCAGAAGAACCCTTGCGTGACTCATGTGGTTTGGTCTACCCATCCAGACCTGACTAATGCCCCTTTACAAGAGGTAGATGAGGTGCTTTTTACTGATGGAAGCAATTTTGTCCAGAATGGCATCAGGTACACATGGGCTGCAGTGGTCACTGAGCATGGAGCTATCTGGGCCCAGTCCCTCAACAGGGGAACATCAGCTCAGAAGACCAAGCTCATTGCTCTGACTCAGATGCTGCACTAGGGAAAAGAAAAGCCTGTCACAATATATACCGATAGCTGTACGCTTTTGCCACTGCTCATGTGCATGCGGCATTGTATCAGGAGAGGGGACTCCTCACCTCGGCAGGCAAAGAGATAAAGAATAAGAGAGCGATTCTAGCCCTGCTGGAAGCCATCTGGCTACCAAAGAAAGTAGCCATGGTGCACTGTAAAGGGCACCAGAGACGAGATTCTCCTGAAGCCAGAGGCAACAGAGCAGCTGTCCAGAAAGCTGGAGAAGTGGCCCTAGAACCATTAGGGCCTCTTAGCATCTTGGTCATGTACCCAGAACCAGAACTTCCACAAAAGTCCATCTATTCAACTGAGGAAAGGGACTGGGCAAAACAGGAAGGTGCAACACTGGAAGAAACTGAGTGGTGGATACTACCAGATGGAAGCCCCCTGCTCCCGGTGGCTTTAGGAAGAAGACTATTATCCCAACCCCACCAGACCACTCACCAAGGGGCAACAAAGCTCAGCGAGCTCCTTAGACCCAGGTACTACATCCCAAAATTGGACCAAATTGTAAAAGATCTGATGTCCAGATGCCACCCTTACCCACAGGTCAATCCAAAAGGAGGAAAGAAACCCCCAGAAGGAATATGAGTTTGGGGTAACACACCAGGGGAGCTGGATTTCATGGAGGTAAAACCCACCACTCTCAGATACAGGTACCTTCTGGTGTTCATGGACACGTTTTCTAGGTGGGTAGAAGCCTACCCTACCAGGACTGAGACTGCCTCAATTGCCACCAAGAAATTGCTACCAGAAATAGTTCCTAGACTTGGGTTGCCCTTCTACTGGGGTCTGACAATGGCCTGGCCTTCATGGCCAAGGTGTCTCAAATTCTGGCAAAGGCTTTAAATGTTGATTGGAAACTGCATTGTGCATACAGACCTCAGGGTTCAGGACAGGTAGAGAGGACGAATAGAACTCTAAAAGAGACCTTAACTAAACTGGTCTCTGAAACTGGCTAGAGTTAGGCCGCTCTTCTCCCCTTCACTCTCCTACAAATAAGGCGTACACCATATGGAAAAGGTTTTATACCCTTCGAAATAATGATTGGTAGACCCCTATCTCTCCTCCCTAAATTATACAATGTGCCCAAGATTGAAATGACTAACCATGCCCTTCTCAAGTCATTACAGACACGTTAGAAAACAAGGAAAGCCATCCACCTGACTGTGAGAGATTATACCCTTTCATTGCTGGAGAACCAGTGCACCCCTTCCATCCCAGAGACCTGGTGTGGGTAAGATGGATACCATCTCGAACTTTGGAATCAACCTGGAAAGAACCCTATCCTGTCATCTTCGTCACCCCCATGGTGGTGAAGGTCACCAAAATCTCATCTTGGATCCACCACACCCAGCTAAAGAAGGCTCCAGCAGAGGACGGCAGATAGAGATCAACTCGAACCGCAGATCCACTAAAGATAGACTCAAACGGGATGCCTAATTTTGATATTAATGTATGCTGCCAGTGTTGCAGGCAGCTACAGACCTCCGCAAAAATGGGCACAGGAGCTTAGAAAGACTGGGGATGGAACAGTAACACAGACAAATGTTACAGATGGTCAGCTCACTTTTTAGGTAGACCTATGCTCCCTGATAGATGATACTACGTAGTCCTTGGGCCTTACTCAGGAGGGATGCTTGGTTGTAAAGATCTCCCTTTATCAGGGAGTTGCAGGGAGAGAACACTGTGGAATAGAGACCAGATTCAGAGGCCAGAGAACAGCAGTGGGTGCAGGGATAACAGGGTCAGCAGCCATTGGGACTTCTGCTTTAGTGATAGGTGATAAAAACTTTAAAGAGCTGAGCACTCAGATAGATGCTAACCTAGGGCATTTTAGAAGACTCGATCTCTCATTTGGAGGAGCAAGTAAATTCCCTACAAAATAGAAGAGGATTCATGAAGCAAGGGGAATTGTGTATGGCATTAGGGGAAACATGCTGCTTTTATGCTAATATGTCAGGAGTTATTAGAGAAAGCTCAGCTTTGGTTAGAAACAACCTTAGAGAAAGAGAAAGGCACCGTCAAGAATCTGACAATTGGTATGAGTCACTATTTTCCTGGTCTCCCTGGCTGACAACACTGATTACCACTGTCGCAGGTCCCGTGCTGCTTTTACTGCCAGCTATAGCTGTGGGGCCCTGCATTATAAATCACCTAACGGATTGTCAGCCAAGTTACTAGTTATTAGGGGACAATATAACCTCTTGCCTGCATATGATGAGTCCACGATTTAACTCATCATAAAAACCAGTGGGGAATGAAGCAGTATATTCCCTTTAGGCAAGAAGTCTTAGGCAAGTGCTCCTAGCCCCTTAACTAAAGATCAACAGGGCACCCCATAACTAAACCAGGATGTAGAAAGGAATTTTAACTGCCATTATCTGCTTCTGTAATCTGCTTTGCTGTGCATGGTATAAGAAAGCTGTCTTGGCCACAAGATAGCATCTGAGTAAGATATGTTGTCTGTCCTGAATGAACACCTGGCGTTTGTCAAACAATGTAATAATTTTTATAACCATGAATATCTGACTTTTCTGTACCTTCAACTTTGTAACCAAGGGGTATAAAAACCAGCTAAAACTGACACTTGAGACAGCAGTACCTCATATGCTGTTTGCCTCAGCTGGCCAGTAAATAAAGCGACCTCTTTGGCACAAACGGAGTCTGTGGGTCACCTCACAACAGTATAAATATATATATTAAAAATGAAAAAAATCTGCTCCCAGCCAAGAAAACCTCTCCATAAAGGTAAAAGATAAACAAATTTTAATTGAATAAGCTTTAAACCAGAATGTGATATACATCACAAACAATTCACTAAAGAGATTGCAATGACAGAAAGAAATCTTTTACAAAGATAAGTGGACACAATCCACTCATATTTTCAAGATAAAATTTCTAAGTGTATTGCATCTCTATGACTTGAGGTAGGGTTTGCTGTCTGGAATCAGAGGATAGTTGAGAATAGGAGACTGGGAGTCAGAGCCTTGGCATCTCTGAGTTTTACACTTCAAAGAGATTGACACTCAAGTGAGTGAGGAAGAATCACTTCTGAATTATAGGACTGGCAAGAAGCTTAGGTGGCCTTGGGTTTATGCTGGCAAGGCAGCTCCATCCTACTGACACCCCACACTCTATCAGTGTCCTTGGGACTGACTTGCTGACCTGAGTAGGAACAGAGACTGCAGGTATTCTCTTAACCAGGTGCTATAGTTAGGATATTAAGTATTCTCCAAGCTGGGCATGGTGGTACACCCCTATAATATCAGGCTGAGACAGGAGGATCACAGGTCTGAGACTAGCCTCAGCAAGTAGTGAGATTCACATCAACCTAGCAAGACCTTGTTTCAAAATAAAAATAAAATAGGGCTGGGGTGTAGCTCTGAGTTAGAATGCCCCTGGGCTCAATCCTCAGTACTGCAAACACACACAAAAAAAAATGTTCCCAAAGGCCCACATGTTAAAGGCTTGGTCCCCAGCTTGTGGCACTGTGAGGAGGTGGTGGAAACTTTAAGAGATGAGACCTTGTTGGAGAAAGCTAGATCAGGGGTGGTGTTCCCTTAAAGGAGATACTGGTACCCCAACCCCTTTCTCTTCTTCTTTGCTTCCTGGCTGCAATAAGGTGAGCAGCTTCCTCCTTCACAAGCTCCTACCATGATGTCCTGCCCTGTCACAGGTCCAAAAGCAATAGGCCAACTAACCCGAGGCTGAAACTCTAAGACTATCAATTGAAAGAAACTTTCCTCTTTCCAGATTATCTCAGGTATTTTGTTATAGTAACAGAAAGATGACAGGTCTCCAGGTACTGGCACTGTCCTCCAAAGTCAACTCTCAGGATAGAAAAGTAAAACCTCTGTGGGAAGGGAGGCAGGGAAAGCAGGGTGCAGTATAGAGAAAAACACACCAAGTGCTGTGTGCATGTATGAATGTCTCACTTGGAATCTTGCTATGATGTACAATTAAAATGCACCAATAAAAGTATTAAAATAAAATAATATTCACTCTAATTTTTCCTACCTACAAGCTACACTCCAGTACTTTTTTTATTTTTTGTTTTTGAAACAGAGTTTTGCTGTCTAGAGTCTCCCTAGGTTGCTGAGAGCCTTGCTATGTTGCTGAGACTGGCCTTAAATTTGCAATCCTCCTGTCTCAACCTCCCAAGTACTGGAATTACAGGTGTGTACCACCATACCCAGCTTGGCCCTACATTTAAATGAAAGCTACAAATCATCCATGCCTTTGTTCATATTATTCCAAAGTTACGTCAATTTTTTACCCTAATAGAAAAAGAAAAGCAAAACCTCCTTCTGAACAGAAACTTGATAACTGCTTTGACCTTGAACTTTAAACAATGTAGCAGGGAAAGCAAAGATTTTGAAATTAGAGACCTTTGCTTAAATCTGTGCTTCACCACCTGTGTTGTCTGATCTTAAGCTTATTGGTTAATGTTTCCAAGACTAGGGGTTCTATGCTATAAAATGGAGATGCTAATCCTTCCACAGAGAGCACAGGGAAAGTCACTAACTACTCATTACTGTTAATGAAGCAAGAGAGCCTAGAGGGTGTTGTTGTTGTTATTGTTTTGTTTGTTTGTCTTGCTTTGTTTTGTGGTACTGAGGATTGAACCCAGGGGCATTCTACCTTTGAGCTACATGTTAGCATGTTAGCCCTTTATTATTATTATTATTATTATTTGTTTTTGAAACAGGGTCTCTGAGTTGCAGAGGGCCTTACTACATTGGTGAGGTTGGCTAGAAACCTGTGATCCTCCTTTCTCAGTCTCCCCAGTACTGGGATTACAGGCATGCATCCCCACGCCTGACTGGCGAGTCTAGAGGTCTTAAGTGTGCACTCTGAGCCTGAACACCTGCTTTTACTCCAGAACCACTTTGGGCAAAAGCATTTACCTTGTCTCATTTCCTCATGGGCAAAGTACTTAGAAGCGTTGCTAGATCACATAAGAATTCAATAAGTGTTGGCTACAGTTTTTATTCTCCTTGGTATTTCCAAGGTGTGATAGGAAATCTCTCTCAACCTTTCTCCCTTCCTGCTTCTTCCTTTTTGACAATGGGAGTTGCAGAAAATGTTAGAGCTATCTTCTCTTTCAAGTCGTTCCATTTTTAATTAGGTAGAATCCTTTGATTTACAAACTCTTCATACAAATTATTATCAGGATTAAATCCATTTAAAAACAAATGTATCCAGACAAGGTGGTGCACACTTGTAATCCCAGTACTTGGGAGGCTGAGACAGGAAGATCGCAGGTTCAAGACCAGCCTCAACAACTTAGTGAGACCCTGTTTCAAAATAAAAAATAAAAATTGGTCTGGGGGTGTAGCTTGGAGGTAGAACACCCGTGAGTTCCATCCTCAGTACCAAAAAAAAAAGTTAGGCTACATAAATCACTCTAGTTGAGTCCACTCTAACAACTGATAAAATAACACATTTGATGAAGACTTTTTAAACATCTACATTACTCAAGCACAAGCTGCTTACTTCTATTTAAACCAAATATAAGTCAAAGTCCTTATGCCTTTCATAGTGTTTACTGAGATAGAAGCAAGCTACATAAATCACTCTAGTCGAGTCCACTCTAACAACTGATAAAATAACACATTTGATGAAGACTTTTTAAACATCTACATTACTCAAGCACAAGCTGCTTACTTCTATTTAAACCAAATATAAGTCAAAGTCCTGATGCCTTTCATAGTGTTTACTGAGATAGAAGCAAGCTGACTCCATTTCCAAAATAGTGCAGCTTGCTAGAACTGGTGGCACTAACTCCCAGATCTCCAGCTCTTCATGTTGAGGAATAACGACTAAGACCATCTCCAGGTTTGCTCTGGTCAGATAACAAGCAGGGAGCGGCAGAAGGGGGGAGTGCTGCAGGTAGGTAGCCAGCCTCACCATTGGCACCGAGGCCCAGCAGAACACTGTTTACCCCTTCGCTTTCTAACCAGCTTGTATCGGCATCTCCTTTGTCGGACTAGCCTCATATAGATTTGCATCCTAAAGATACCTTTACCAGCTGTGCCACTTTAATCCAACCAACTGAACTCTGTGAGTCTCTAATTTCTGTTCTCTAAAGTATAGGTAATCATAAATTTCCCATGTGAGTATTTGGGGGATTAAATGTAATGTGGTGTGTTAATCTGTGTTCCCTAACCCTGTACCCACTTTAGGAATACATGGTCTAGACTCAGTGAACCTTGGTTTCCTTCCCTTGGCCTCCTCCTCTAGTCAAGGATCTATTTTCCATCCCCAGACCACAGATTCAATGCTATCTTACAAACTCCACAGGAAAATGATTAGATTTCAACTCATCCTTAAGTCTTCTTTTCATCCTGCTTCCTCTATTGTCCTGTTCATCCTACCTTGAAACCACCTCTCCTTTCTCCAAATTCCCCCGGAGCTGTTACTTTCATACCACTCATAGTACATGGGCGAATCCTGCTGCTGGTCCATTTTTGCTTAGTCCCCTCTCTGTCTCCATCGCTAGATCTGTGAGAGTCTCTCTGGTCCAGCATGGTTCCTTACTTCCGATACGTGCTCACCTGCCTCTGGGTTCCTCTGAAAGCAAACCCTAAGGCAACCTTGGTTTAGGTACTTTATCGGGAAGATTGTGGAAGGGAGGGGTGCCGATAGTCACTGTGCCACTAGAGTTGAGCCCCACTGCAGACCCTCTGAAAAGCACCCTTCAGAACCGCTCCCCCCAAGGTGTGGGGAGCCGGGGGTATTTATTCTGACTCTCGTCCCCCAGTGGTTAAGGATGGACCATCAGGTCAGCACACCTGGCAGGCCTGAACCTGGCTGAGCAAACTCTTTTGGTTGCAGGGGAGAAAGAGAGAGCCGTGGACATAGCCAGAGTGCAGTAGAGCTCTCCACCGTAGGTGAACTCAGGGTTGGGGAATCCATGCCGGGAATCTGCTATAGTGTTCAATAAAATCAAGTTAGTATTAAACAAATGGAAAAATAAGTACTGCAGAAACACTGCCTATATCTTAATGTAAAATCACTTTTTTATAAGAGTTACACTCTTTTTATACCACTGTTCCATTTAACATACAGTGTTCTGAGGCCTGGTTCTGGAATGTTCTAGAATAGAGATCATGGATATTTTGCTCTCAAGTTCTGTTTGGGAGATTGTAGAAGTAAAGGGCATTGCAGTAAAGAAAGAGGAATGTAGGAGAAAACTTTCTCAGTCAGTCACACCTGTAATCCTAGTACTTGGGAGGCTGACACAGGATGATCTCAGGCCCAAGGCCAGCCTCAGCAACTTATGAGACCCTCAGCAACTTAGCAAGACCCTGTGAGTATAGTTCAGAGATAAAACAACCCTGGGCTCAATCCCTGGCACCAAAAGAAAGGAAAGGAAAGGAAAGGAAAGGAAAAAGGAGAACCTTTCTAAACCACTTCCCAAATGTTCTTTATAAGATGTGCAGTGACTTGTCCTGGTCAAAACAGTAAGTCACTTCTAGGCTGGAAAACAACTTGGAGTTTCTCAAGTTTTCCAAGAGCCCAGTGGAGAGAGGTAAGTAATTGCCGGCACAGGCAGCCCACATCCTGGCAGCCCCACCTCGCCCTTTCATCCCTGCTTCTACCATGTTTTCTTTTCTCCTCCAAGGACCATGACTCTATGTTTCCACAGAGCCATTAGGACCATGGGCAAAACAAACAAATCTGGGACTCTAAATAGTTCCTCTTTATGCCTCACTATTTTTCCCAAGCACCCTGGGTGGTAAAAGTAGAAGAACGTAATCTTAATGCCAGTTTTTAATCTTTCCAATTGGGCTACACAATTCATGCAGGAATTTCTTGGGAGGATGTTGGGCTTTGCCTTAATACTGATAAGATCAGTCTAAAATCAACTAATAAATGTAAAAGCAGTAATAAAACCCAGAGTTGCTTATTATTATTATTATTATTTTTTTTTTTTTTTTTTTTTTTTTTTTTGCGGTACTAGGGATTGAACTCAGGGGCATTCTACCTGCAAGCTACACCCCCAGCCCTATTTTTCATTCTTTATTTTGAAACAGGGTCTCATTAAGTTGTGGAGTGACTCACTAGGTAGCTGAGGCGGGTCTCGAACCTGGATCCTCTGGTCTCAGCCTCCCAGATGCTGGGATTACAAGCATGTGCCACCACATCTGGCTCCTTATTATTTCTTATAAGACTGGGGTCCTAGCTGAGTGTAGTGGCACAAGCCTTTAATCCTAGTACTTGAGAGACTGAGACAGGAGGATCACAGCTTCAAGGCCAGCCTCAGTAACTTAGTGAGGCCCTCAGCAATTTAATGAGATCCTGTTTCAAGATTTAAAAAAAATAAAATAGGGCCAGAAGTGTAGTTCAGAGGTAGAATGCCCCTGGGTTCAATCCCTAGTAACACACACACACACACACACACACACACACACATACACACACACAAACACACACATACACACACACACAAGGATGGGAGGGGGGGAGGTCTTGTAGTTATATATCTCCTTTTTCCTCTTTCTTTCTTTCCTTTCTTCTTGATTATGGTGCTAAGCTAAAAGATGATCATTTTATTCAAGTAAACTGTGATCTATTACCACTTTCATTCACAAATATAAAACCACATAATACCAAATGTCTTCAGTACCTAGGTTTTACACTTTTTTTCAAAGAACAGAATTTTCAAAGTGACACAAAAACCAGTAAGCCTCAGGCAAAGCACTTTTGAACTGTACCTTTTTCTTGGTTCCATTTATAAGAAGCATGAGAGGGAGGGAGACCCAAGAGCACAGAAAAAAATTTTTTAAAAAGTTTTGTACCAAACATGGACTCAGAAAAGACCAAGCACTATCTAGGTGAGAATTTAGAATAAGCCTCAGCAGTGGTTAATATCTTCAGAAGTGCTTAAAAATAGAAGTTGTATGGTGTGAGGTATAGCTCAGTGGTAGAGCACATGCTTAGCATGTGTAAGATCCTGATTCCCATCCCCAGCAACACACACACACACACACACACACACACACACACACACACACACACAGTTGTGGTCACTTTCAAAAAATGTGAGTTGGGCATTGTGGCTGAGATCAGAGGATTGCAGTTTTGAGGACAGCCTCAGCAACTTAGTAAGATCCCACTAAGTAAGACCCTCTTTCAAAATAAAGAAAATAAAAATGAATAAATAAGTAAACAAATAGGAGCCGGGCGTGGTGGCGCACGCTTGTAATCCCAGCATTCGGGAGGCTGAGACCGGAGGATCCGGGTTCGCGGCCAGCCTCAGCTACCTAGTGAGGCACTCCCCAACTTAGTGAGACTCGGTTTCAAAATAAAGAATAAAAAATAGGGCTGGGGGTATAGCTCAGAGGTAGAATGCCTCTGAGTTCAATCCCCAGTACCGCAAAAAAAAAAAAAAAAAAAAGAAAAGAAAAGAAAATATCCTGGCTCTGTGGCTCTGTGACTTCTCATGAAGGAGGTGTGGGGCGTGCCACGTGCAAGACAAAAGGTCCTCTGATGCCTCTGCCCTGAGAAGGCCAGCCAGCCTGTGGCCTGACTCAGCCCCCCGAAGCACAGCTCAGGTAAGAACCGTGTCCTCCATGGGAGAGCTGCAGCATCCTGGAGACTCCTTTCCTCTCTGTCCCTGCTTCTGGGCAGGGGTTCCACTCTAGGCTAGCCGACAAGCAAATCCTCCCCTCCTGTTTGAGGCTCAGCAACTTAGTGAGGCCCACAACTTAGTGAGACCTTGTTTCAAAATAAAGAAAAAAATAGGACTGGGGGTGTAGCTCAGAGGTAGAATGCCCCTGCGTTCAATCCCTAGTACCACAAAAAAGAAAAAAAAAATATATATATATATATGTATGTATATATGTGTGTGTATGTGGTGTGTATGTGTGTGTGGTGTGTGTGTGTATGTATGTGGTGTGTATGCGTGTGTATTTGGTGTGTATGTGGTGTGTGTGCATATGTATGTGGTGTGTATGTGTGTGTGTGGTGTGTGTGCATATGTATGTGCTGTGTATGTGTGTGTGGTGTATGTGTGCGCATATGTGTGTGTGGTATGTGTGTGTATGTGGTATGTGTGTGTATGTGGTATGTGTGTGTGGTGTGTGTATGTGGTGTGTATGTATATATGGTGTGTGTGTATGTGTGGTGTGTGTGTGTGTGTGTACCAGGTAAGGGAGCGAATGAATGCATGAATGAACAGAACTTCTTTGTGTGTGTTATCTGCCAAACCAAGCTGAATTCTAGGGTGGGGTGCAGTCAAGCATTCTTGCCAGGTGCATCAAAATGGACAAGTGGAGCCAGGTGTGGTGGCGCCCACTTATAACCCAAGCACTTGGGAGGCTGAAACAGGAAGATCACCCATTCAAGGCCAGCCTCCACAATTTAGTGAGACCCTTAGCAACTTAACAAGATCCTGTTTCAAAATTAAAAAAAAAAAAAAAAGAAACTTTTTTTTTTGTAGTACTGGGGATTGGACCCAGAGGCATTCTACCTCCGAGCTAAACCCCCAGCCCTACTTTAATTTTTTTTTAAACAGGGTCTCACTAGGTTTATTAGAGTCTCACTACTTGCTGAGGCTGCCCTCAAATCAGCGGCCCTCCTGTCTCAGCCTCCCAAGTACTGGGATTACAAGGATATACCACCACACTCGACTAAAAATAAATTTAAAAAATGTATGAGTGGGCACAAGACATCTGCTCCCAGGAAACTTCCTGATTAGAGGAAATAAAAGCTAATCTATATACCCTAGAGGTGACCTGCAGCCTAGAATGTTTTCTAAACAAACAAATATAGACACTGTGCAAGGCTGGAGCCAAAAGCCAAAAGACAGGCTTCTTTGGAAAACAGATAAGAATGCAGTGCCTTTGACAAGAAGGGAGACAGCCAGTGGACCCAATTCCTGTCACCACAGTGTCCCCTTCCCTGCACCGCTGGACCTCATGGCCAGCCTGGGAAGCAAAGCACAGAGACAGTCAGGGAGCACAAGTCCCCCTGCTGGACACAGATGAATCATATCCTCAGGAAACACAAATGGCTGCGGAAGTCACCAAAGCAATGACCTAAGAAATAAAGCAAGTTCAGTTACTCATTGACCTAATCCAGCTCTAACCACACTGTGTGTGTGTGTGTGTGTGTGTGTGTGTGTGTGTGTGTGTGTGTGTGTGATGCTAGGAAGTGAATCCAGGGGCATTCTACCTCTGAGCTATACCCCAGCCCTATTTTATTATTATTATTTTTTTAATTTGAAACAGGGTCTCACTAAGTTGGGGAGGTCCTCTAAGTTGTAAGGCTGGCCACGAACCTGCAGTCCTCCTATCTCAGCCTCCCAGTGCCAGGATTACAAGCATGTGCCACCATGCCTGGCTAACCACATATTTAAAGCCTTAGAAGCTGGACGTAGTGGCACACACCTGTAATCCCAGTACTTGGGAGGCTGAGACGGAAGGATTACAAATTCAAAGCCAGCCTCAGCAACTCAGTGAGGCTCACATCAACTTAGTGAGACCCTGTTTCCAAATTAAAAAAACAAAAATAGGGTTAGGGGTGTAGCTCAGAGGTAGAACGCTTCTGTGTTCAATCCCCAGCACCACACAAAATAATAATAATAATAATAATAATAATAATAATAATAATAATAATAAAGCCTTGGAAGAGGTGTGCCCTGTCACGGATTCAAGATGGGCAATTCTGGTGCCCAGGTGTTGGTTCAGGCAAAAGGAAAGTCAGCTTAATGCTAAGCCCTTACTCATCGGGATTGACACCCTCACTTCTTGATTCTTATCTAAATAAACCAATTTTGGAGGTGCCCTGCTAAGGCTGGTGGGTGAAGCCAGAGCAGTCCGAGAACACCACTTTAGGAAACAGCATAGTGATGTTATCCATAGCCACTGTCCTTTTAAAAGAAAGATATTAGAAGCCAGGTGTGGTGGCTCACACCTGTAATCTGGGTACCTGGGAGGCTGAGACAGAAGGATCATAAGTTCAAAGCCAGCCTCAGCAACTTAGCCAGATGCTTAGCAACTCAGCGAGATCCTGTTTCAAAACAAAATAAAATAAAATAGAGTTGGGGGTATAGCTCAGAAGTAGAATGTTCCTGGGTTCTAGCTCTAGTACCACAGGAAAAAAAATTTTTTTTAATAAATAAAATGGGGCTGTGGTGTGTCTTGGAGGTAGAATGTCTCTGGTTCAGAGAGAGAGAGAGAGAGAGAGAAAGAGAGAGAGAGAGAGAGAGAGAAGGGGGAGGAGGCAAAGGAGGAGAGGGAGGAGAGGGAGGGAAGAAAGGAAGAATTTTAGAGGCCTAACAAAGATAGTGTATCTTTAGAGCATCCTTTATCAATGTTCCAGAAAAAATCAAAGATATTTAGAACTCTGAGTCCAGGGATAGACTTAAAAGAAGGATCAGCAGAATCCTTTCATGGCCACACTACTTGCCCCGTGTTCCAGCCTTGGTGGAATCACTGGGGGAGGTAAGACAAGAAATCGGGTGTGAGGCCTGTCTGCACCGTGCCAACAAATAATACTGCGAGGCACAAGATCTCTTTTATCTTCCCAAGTTGGAATGGGTTCCTAGACCTAGAAATCCCGAGAAGCAGAGCATCTTTTTTTTTTTTTTTTTTTTTTTTTTTTTGCGGTACTGGGGATTGAGCTCAGGGACATTCTACCTCTGAGATATACCCCCAGCCCTATTTTTTAGTCTTTATTTTGAAACAATGTCTCACTAAGTTGTGGACTGCCTCACTAGGTAGCTGAGGCTGGCCGAGAACCCAGTACCCAGATCCTCTGGTCTCAGCCTCCCGAATGCTGGGATTACAAGTGTGCGCCACCATCCTCCGGTCTCAGCCTCCAAGTGCTGGGATTACAAGCGTGCAACACCGTGCTGGGCTAGAGCACAGCATCTTTGAGGTGAGTCAGGTAGACGAGTTAGTTCGCTCCGAGATCTGGTGACGGCCTTGGGAGAAGGGGTCTTGGCTCTGGGAAACAAGGACACCAGTAAGAGCTCAGGTGCTTCCAGGGTAACAGAGGAAAACACAGGTGTCAGTCTTGAGTGGACTTAGAAAAGCACACACAGACACACAAGAGAGCACTTCATCGTTTCTGTAAGCTAACACAATACACCCCTCTTGACCCCACTTCCTAAAACCTCATTCCAGCCCATGTGCTTTCAGTCCAATTCAAGCAGGTGGCTGAGTTCAAAATAAACAGAGCTGCTTTGGGGAGCCACATAGCTCCACAGAGAAAATCAGAAGCCAGTTATTAAGGGAAAAGCTACACACATCTTTGACTTCAATCAGAGGAAAGGTGGGCCCAAAAGTCAAGTGGTTTAAAATTTGAAAACTGCCTCTAAGTCCAGGTCAGTCTTAGTAAGTTAATGCTTGATAAGCCTGTGCAAAGGCCGGAGTGGAAGGCTACCTCAACCCCAGGCGATCCGGGCTCTTTTCCAGCCCTCTGGATTCTGACTTGGGGAGACCTGGGACCCAGACAGCCCTGCCCTTTGGAGACAGCCCCCGATATCCCTCCTGCTGTCCTGTCTTTGTCCACATGAACCACCCATGCAAATGCAGCTTCAGTCACCTGTTCTCTTCTGCAAGCAGCTCTCTTACAAGGAAGCCACCGGCCACTCAGCCCCTTGTGGAAGACAGACTCACCTGACAGCACCACTGACCAGCAGCACCTCTGAAAGTCAGGGACAGCCTTTGGCAAGCCACGTGGGGCTCCCCTCACCTTGGAGTCACAGGCTAGCACCAACACATGGGCCTTTCCTTGTCCTCCCCCTCAACTCTTAATTCACAGCCCAACATGGGGCCACTTTAAGCACATTCCTCATCACCTGGGGCCCCATCACTTCCAAAGAGACTTGGCTGACAATTTCCTAATCTCCTCCTTACCAGAATGCTAATGAGAGGGGACTAAGAAGGAACCCTTAACCAGGACTTTCTTGTTTATGTCCTCTATTGATTCCTGTGTTCCATCCCCAGTACAGAAAAAAAAAAAAAAAAAAACTATATAAACGTAGATCAGCCAGGCATGGTGGCACATGCTTGTAATCCCAGCATTTGGGAGGCTGAGACTGGAGGATCCGGGTTCACGGCCAGCCTCAGCTACCTAGTGAGGTCCTCCACAACTTAGTGAGACCCTGTTTCAAAATAAAGAATAAAAAATAGGGCTGAGGGTATAGCTCAGAGGTAGAATGCCCCTGAGTTCAATCCCCAGTACCACAAAAAAAAAAAAAAACCCTCAGATCAGAACATTTTTATTCTTTTTATGATATGCTTTTTTCCCCTCTATTCTTCAATTTCACTAAATACAAATTATATACATGGAACAGAACATGATTATCAATACTATTTGGTGTGTATTCTAAAGCGTTTAAGAGCTGGGTGTAGTGCCACAAGCCTATATTCCCAGTAGTTAGAAGGCTGAGACAGGAGGATCTCAGGTTCAAGGCCAGCCTCTGCAATTTACCCAGGCCCTCAGCAACTTAATGAGGCCCTGTTTCAAAATAAAAAATAAGGCTGGGGGTGTAGCTCAGAGGCAGAACACCCCTGGGTTCTATCCCTAGTACCACAAATAAGTAAATAAAAATAAAGCCTTTAAGATTCCACAGAGCACAAAATATTTGTTCTGTATATTCCATTTGCATAGCATATGGCCAGCCCCATATATCCAGCAAATGGTGGGAGTGGTGTGCAAGTGTGTGGCAGTATTTACAATAGCATGCTACTGAACCCTGAGGAAACAGCAAGCACAGCTTTTCTCTCAAGCAACTAGTCTAACTACCAGGGCAGATCACATGCTGGAAGAAATACAAAGACACGTTTCTGAACCAGCTTATCACCAACTACAAACAAATCAAGCAATAAAACTTGCACGGCAAGATTAGAAAAGGTCAGTCGCTACATGTGGACAATGTTGTCTCTGAAGTGACGTGGGGTATATAAAGAATGGTCACAATAATAGAAAAGGAGATAAAGTTGTGTTTCCTTGCCTGTCATTCAATGACTTAGGAAAGAGCCCAGGCTAATGTTGAAATGATAAAAGTTCTATTTTCAAGGCTTTTATTTTATTTTATTTTGGTACTAGGGATTGAACTCAGAGGCCTTCTACTTCCAAGCTACACCCCCAGCCCTTTTTATTTTGTATTTTAAAACAGGGTCTCACTAAGTTGCTGAAGCTGGCCTTGAACCTGGGATCTTCCTGTTTTAGCCTCCCAAGTACTGGTATTACAGGCAATGACCACCACGCCAGGCTAATATTAAAAAATATTATCAAAGTACTATATACACAAAATTAGAAATCATAAGCAAGACTAAGAGCCAATGGCACGGTGCAGCCACATGCTGACTTCAGCCCTCACAGGCCATGTCTGTGTGAGTCACGAGCCCTGGCAGGGCCAAGGGAAAAACTCACAGTGGGGGGCAGTGCAGCAAGCTGGACACCTGGACTCCATCTAGCCTGACTCATTTATAGCTTGTCTCCTTGGTGACCCATCCCTTCTGACCAACCTTCCAAAATATAAAGGAACTATTCGGAATCCATAATCTCCTTCAGTAGTGCCTCACTTGGCAATACTTGCTAAGTATTATCAGAAGATCCAACCAGCTTTAACACTCTATAACATCTAAAGCTGAAAGAAATGACAAACTGCCCAAACACTCTCAAGTTTCTACAAAATAAAAACAACGTCCTATTTATGAGGTGTGATCTCTAAAAAAATTCAGAAGATGTGTCAAAATTTTAAAAATTACTAATTTACAAGTACAGCAAAATTTTGTTAGGATAAATTATCTTTGCCAGGTGTGGTGGCTCATTTCAGTAAATCAGTACTTGGAAGGCTGAGAGAGGAGGATCACAGGTTTCAGGCCAACCTCAGCTCTTTAGCAAGATCCTCAGCAACTTAGTAAGACCCTGCTTCAAAAATCAAAAAATCAGAGCCAGGCTTGGTGGCACATGCCTGTAATCCCAATATTTGGGAGATTAAGACAGGAGGGTCACAGGTTTGAGACTAGACTTAGCAACTTGGCAAGGTCCTCAGCAACTTAGGGAGACCCTGTTTCAAAATAAATGGGCGTGGTGGCACACACTTGTAATCCCAGTACTTGGGAGACTGAGACAGGAGGATCGCAGGTTCACAGCCAGCCTCAGCTACTTAGTGAGGCCCTGTTTCAAAATAAAGAATAAAAATATAGAGCTGGGGGTATAACTCAGAGGTAGAATGCCCCCAGGTTCAATCCCTGGTACTGCAAATAAATATAGGGCTGAGGGTGTAGCTCTGAGATAGAATACCTCTTAATTCAATCTTCAGTACAAAAAAATAATAATAGCAATAATAATGATGATCTTATGATCTTCATCAGTGTTAGTTGTACAAGAAAAATTAAATGAAATAGTAGAACAAATAAAAACTGTAAGAGAGGAAGGGAGGGAGGAAATAGAAGGGAAGAGAAACAGGGAAGCTAAAGAAGTCCTCAAAGTGCTTAATCCATAGCACTTCTCTACGAATTTCTTTTTTTTTTTTTTTTTTTTTT
>PVLC010030362.1:0-19524 GCA_004027655.1 Graphiurus murinus | reverse complement strand
TTTTTTTTTTTTTTTTTTTTTTTTTTTTTTTTTTTTTTTTTTTTTTTTTTTTTTTTTTTTTTTTTTTTTTTTTTTTTGTGGTACTGGGGATTGAACTCAGGGGCATTCTACCTCCGAGCTATACCCCCAGCCCTATTTTTTATTCTTTATTTTGAAACCGGGTCTCACTAAGTTGCGGAGTGCCTCACTAGGTAGCTGAGGCTGGCCGCAAACCTGGATCCTCCAGTCTCAGCCTCCCAAATGCTGGGCTGCGCCACCACGCCCAGCCCCAACCCTAATATTTATTCTTTATTTTGAAACAGGGTCTCACTAAGTAGCTGAGGCTGGCCACAAATCCGGATCCTCTACTCTCAGCCTCCCAAGTACTGGGATTACAAGCATGCTCCTCCACGCCTGGCCTGTCTATTCTTTGATTAAACTATGGACCACAACTTCGATAGTTTATATAAAAAATGTGGGATGAAGATCTGTCAACTCTAATTTCGCTAAAGCAGCCAAGGTCTAAAAATAAACTCACACTCACCCCAAAATATTAACCCGAAACAATGAATGGTACAAACTGGGGGCCAATACATACTTCAGGATGGAGGCCTCTCCTGGCTATCATGTTCAATCTACACTACAATCAGCATCACCCAATTTTTCCAAGGTAGACAGGACGAATTAAAGGGAAGTAAAAGTCAATCCATGTCACTTACTATGATGAATGATAAAAAACAGTTAACCCTGCCCACTTGTAAGAAGGAATGTTTTAGAATTACCTACACATACCTGTCAGGTCAAATATCATGGTCCAGGTCACTTTCTCGTAATTGTACACTATTACTAATTACTTCATAATGCTCTACAGTGGTGGTTCTGCACCAGGGAGGATTTCACCTCTGCCTCTTCCAGGGACTTGTGGGAACACCTGGAAATACATTGGCCCCAACTGAAGGGCATATTGCTCTTTAAGTGAGAAAGAACAAGAGGACAATTAGAGAATACCTTCACCATATATTTTTCTTTCTATTGTCTCCAAGCCCATTTGTTTCCCCCTTTAAATTAAATTTCCAAACATATTCTTCCCTGGGACTCAAATTGCTGAGGCCCAATCACACATGGTCTTGACTTTTTAAGTCTTTTAATTTCGTACTATCACAAATTTGTTTCTTGGGAGGATTATTCTTTCCATCGAACCATTTGTGGGTAACAATTCCACAATTCTCCAATTCAGTATTAAATAAGTCTCATACATCATCACCTTCTTAAGGAAGGTATTGTATAAAACATAAGTCCATAAATTTAAATCTAGTCATTCCTAGTAAATATTTTCATTTCTGGTGACTTGAACATATATTTTTGTCACATTAAGCTAAATGACTTTGTATCCCCCAAGGAATTCTTTCATACACAAATGCTCCATTTTCAACCAACAAAAAAGGAGGAAAATATTTCTAATGCACCCTGGCAGTTTTTCCTTTTGCTGCTTAATACTAAGTGTGTGAATCATTTGAAACATCTTTTCAGATTGAAATCTGCCTGTCACCACAACAGCACTGCAGCCCCCTTAGTGCTGTTAGGAAATCTTTTATGATACCAGACATCGATCCAGCTCCTGAGAATCAACCTCCCACCTCCTAGCCCCCGCCCTGCAAGCACGCTCTCCTCACACACTTCATTTTCCTCCTTCTTTCCTTTCCTAAAGGAATATATAACTGCACAGTGAAGTGAGTTTCCAATTCTTTTTTTTTTTTTTTTTTTTTTGTGGTACTGGGGATTGAACTCAGGGGCATTCTATCTCCGAGCTATACCCCCAGCCCTATTTTTTACTCTTTATTTCGAAACCGAGTCTCACTAAGTTGCGGAGTGCCTCACTAGGTAGCTGAGGCTGGCCTCGAACCCGGATCCTCCGGTCTCAGCCTCCCAAATGCTGGGATTACAAGCGTGCGCCACCACGCCGGGCTTCCAATTCTTTATTAAGGGTGAACTACAAAGGCTCTGAGAAGTCCTGCAATGAAGACAAACCACTCTTTATCTCACATTTCCCTATCCAACTTGGTCACAGAACCCTCCTCCCAGCAAAAGGCTATTAACAACCAGGTCAACTACTGCTCCTGTCCCAGAACATGGGGGATCATCCTCTGAAAAACATCTGTACTTAGCCCCTTGCTAGAAACTTCCTACACCAAGAATCAGTACAGAGGACTTGGTTCTGCTTTGGTGATACCCTTTTTGTGCAGAGAAACTCTAGTCCCTGAGGCTAGCACCAAGAAAAATACTTAAATCTAAGTCAGTATCAGTTAAAATGAGTGTAAAGTCGCCCAATGTCTGAAATTAATTCCTGTAGTAAATGTCCCTAGCAAAAAAGACATACATCACACCTGTGAGTTGCAGAGAGACAAATTCATGACTAGCTGTGATAAATGGTGAAGCTGGTGGCTTTTCTGATGAATGACTCTGTCTCAATCAAATCCCAAGACTATAAATATGGACTCTAATAACTGTATTTATGATGACTATTTTATGGACAAAAATCCAAAATCAATTAGTATATTTCTAATTATTAGATTTCCTGTCCTCCCACTGTATAAATCTCCTGGGTCCTGGAATGGAAACTCAAAATAAAATATCAAGTGCTCCTCTTAACTTGCACTTTTAAGCTGCTCCTGAACAGTGAAAACACGGAAGTGTCCCACTGCTCCTACTAAAGCTTTACCTAATTTATTAAAATAGAACATCTAAATGCCAAGCAAGTAACATCAAAAATACTTCAAATGCTATTAATATCCTATCAAACATTCCACAAATGAGTTTGGCTTGGTGGAACAAGTCTGTAATCCTAGTACTTGGGAGGCTGAGACTGAAGGATCGCAGATTTGAGGGCAGCCTTGAGCAACATAGCAAGACCTGCTTCAAACAAAAAAATAAAAAGGGTGTAGCATGGAAGTAAAATGCCCCTGGGCTCAATCCTCAGTACCGAAAAAATAAATAAATCAACAAATGGCAGCACTCAGTTGGGGGCAAATTTAGGCAAACTGTTTAAATAAGAGTCTAACCTTTAGAAACTGTCTAGGAAAATATTTTAAAGTAATTTAGTATCAGAAAATCATCATGTAACTGGGTGTGGTGGCGCACGCTTGTAATCCCAGTACTTGGGAGGCTGAGACTGGAGGATCCGAGTTTGTGGCCTGCCTCAGCTACTTAGTGAGGCCCTCTACAACTTAGTGAGACCCTGTTTCAAAATAAATAATAAGCCAGGCGTGGTGGTACACGCTTTTAATCTCAGCATTTGGGAGGCTGAGACCGGAGGATCCGGGTTCCTGGCCAGCCTCAGCTACCTAGTGAGACAGTCCACAACTTAGGGGTATAGCTTGGAGGTAGAATGCCCCAGGCTCAATTCTCAGTACCAAAAAAAAAAAAAAAAAAAAAAAGTCAACATGTATTTAAACCTGCCAAAAGGAAATAAAAGAACATGGTGTAACTTTCATAACAATAAAAATTTACTTTTAAAAAATGGAATCTGGAGCTGGGCATGGTGGCATATAGGTAGTACTTGGAAGGCTGAGACAGGAGGATCACAGATTAGAGAGGCCAGTCTCAACAACTGAGTGAAACCTTCAGCAACTCAGTAAGACCCCTCAGCAACTTAGCAAAATCCTCAGCTATTTACCAAGACCTAGTTTCTTTCTTCTTTCTTTCTTTCTTTCTTTCTTTCTTTCTTTCTTTCTTTCTTTCTTTCTTTCTTTTTGTGGTACTGGGGATTGAACCCAAGGACATTCTACCAACAAGCTATACCACCAGCCCTATTTTTTTTTTTAATTCTTTATTTTTTATTTTTTATTTATTTTTTTGAGGTACCGGGGAATGAACTCAGGGGCATTCTACCTCCGAGCTACACCCCCAGCCCTATTTTTTATTCTTTATTTTGAAACCGAGTCTCACTAAGTTGCGGAGTGCCTCACTAGGTAGCTGAGGCTGGCCGCGAACCCGGATCCTCCGGTCTCAGCCTCCCGAATGCTGGGATTACAAGCGTGCGCCACCACGCCTGGCTTTTTATTCTTTATTTTGAAACAGGGTCTCACTAAGTTGAGGAGGGCCTCACTAGGTAGCTGAGGCTGGCCACAAACCTGGATCCTCTGGTCTCAGCCTCCCAAATGCTGGGATTACAAGCGTGCGCCACCACGCCTGGCTTAAGACCTTGTTTCAAAGTAAAAAATTAAATTTAAACGTAAGGTGAGAGTGTAGCTTGGAGGTAGAATGCCTGTGGCTTTAATCTCCAGGATCAAAAAAATAAAAAAGTGATGATGTTTCTGATGAAGTAGAGTAGAAGGAAGAAAAAATTTAGGCAGGAAGGAGACATTGGGAAGGAAAGGAAAAATATAGTTCTAAAATCTGGAGAGTTCTAGCTGACTCCACCCTATAGGGTGTGCCCAAATCTTAGGAGAAAAGTCTAAGTGGGCCACACCTCTTTAATCCCCTGGATCCCAGCACCCCCTTGAGATTCTTAGGACAAAGGTCAGATCTCAGCCATCAACCTCCCATCTTTTGAAAACTTGAGAGAGGGGAGGTCCGGACTTCTTCTGTACCCACTCCTTCATGGAACAACCACCTATACCTGAGAAGAGGAGGTCCAGACTGTTTCTGTGCCAACACCCTCTCGGAAATCTATATAAGGACTGAGGAGGCAAAGAGTCTCTCTTGCCCTCCTGCTCCGTGACTCAGAAGACCTCCACTTACCTGCTTTCCCCGAGTCCCTTATTTTCCTGAATAAATACCTGCCTTTTGTTCCTGACTGGCACATGTTAAAATTCTTTTTATCACGGAGGCCAAGAACCCACGAGTGGGACTGTATTATCCCACAACACTTCTACTTTCTAAACTGTGTTTTATAAGCCGGGCGTGGTGGCACACACTTGTAATCCCAGCATTTGGGAGGCTGAGACAGGAGGATCCAGGTTCATGGCCAGTCTCAACTACCTAGTGAGGCCCTCCGCAACTTAGTGAGACCCTGTTTCAAAATAA
Organism: Graphiurus murinus; assembly: GCA_004027655.1. Lineage (NCBI taxonomy): Eukaryota > Metazoa > Chordata > Mammalia > Rodentia > Gliridae > Graphiurus > Graphiurus murinus. The sequence goes on along the minus strand of PVLC010030362.1, from coordinate 14,520 downwards.
AGAATAAAAAATAGGGCTGAGGGTATAGCTCGGAGGTAGAATGCCCCTGAGTTCAATCCCCAGTACTGTCAAAAAAAAAAAAAAAAAAAAAACTGTGTTTTAATGATCAATGCTTATTTTATTATCATTTTAAATTAAGAAACCACATCAAAATAATAATTGTGCTAAATAATACATTTGGGATAAGGACATGAGGGAGGGTGAAAGTGTGCTGGGGACTTCTTACAACCTAGGCAAGTGCTCTACCACTGAGCTACACCTCAACCCTCCATATTTTTCTTTCTAGAATGCAGGCTTTATTTCTACCAAAGAAATGTGAAATTCTAAACCTACTCCATTTTATATATAAGTAAAGATTTGAAAAACGTGGTATCAGAGAAGTTAGAATCAAGAGCTAACAGAAATTTTTTTTTTTTTTCGGTACTGGGGATTGAACTCAGAGGCATTCTATCTCCGAGCTCTACCCCCAGCCCTATTTTTTATTCTTTATTTTGAAACCGGGTCTCACTAAGTTGCGGAGTGTCTCACTAGGTAGCTGAGGCTGGCCGCGAACCCGGATCCTCCGGTCTCAGCCTCCCGAATGCTGGGATTACAAGCCACCACGCCCGGCCAGAAAATTTTAAACAAAAAAATAACTCCAAAAATAAAGTCTCTTTTCAACAGCATCTACTGAAGAAACTCTTTTTTGAGAAACTCTGAAATTAGGAAAGAATCCAAGGTAGGAAAAAGATGCTCGAATACTGTAAACACTTCTTTGGAGAGAAAAGTGCATCTCACATGACATTCATCTTCAACACTTTTCAAGATCTAAGTCCCAATTTGCAAGAACAGAGGGGGCTGGAATAACATGTCAGCACACAACTGAAGCGTTGGTTAAGACACTATCATTCCAATTTAAAGAAAATACATTTCTGCGTGGGCCTTGATTATGAATGATATGGTGCATTTTCAAACTCTTAGAGACCCATGAGTCTAACAAAGAACAACAGGATAAACATATGAGATCTTGGGATGTGTAACCTACAAAGTCGGCAGCTATCATTGATAATAACAGTTCTTTTTCAAGAGAGAAAGGAAGAAAAGAGACTAAGCTCCCTGGTGACAGTGACCAGATAAACCCGTCTTTAAAATCAAACATGTACAAGAGGGCTGGGAATGGAGCTAGGAAGGAACAGCAGTCATCTGCTCTGTGTATGGTTAAGAGCACTAAGACAGGAATAGATAAATAGATAAGCATTTATACTTCAGCAAGATGCAACTTTTGTTTAATCTGTACACAGCACTGAGGAATCTGTTCTGGAGGAATGTGTGGCCATTGTTACAACATTTACATAACTCATCAAATATTAAGGTGCCGACACTAGATGCAAACCTGCATAGCGAAGGCCTGCCGAACACCATCACGGCTCTGATGAGGTCGAGTAGAAGGAATAAAATTTAGGCAGAAAGGAGACATGGGGAAGGAAAGGAAAAATATAGTTTTAAAATCTGGAGAGTTCATAAGCTAACTCCACCCTATAGGGTGAGCCCAAATGTTAGGCAGAAGTCTCAGTGGGCCACACTTTAATCCCCTGGATCCCTGCCCCCACTTAAGATTCAGGACAAAGGTCAGATCTCAGCCAGAGACTTCCCATCTTTTGAAAACCTGAGAAAGGGAAGGTCTGTGCCCACCCCTTCTTGGAAGGTCCAGCTATATCTGAGAAGAGGAGGTCCAGACTGCTTCTGTGCCAATCCCCTCTTGGAAACCTATATAAGGACTAAAGGAGGCAAAGACTCTCTCTTGCCCTCCTGCTCGCGTGGCCCGGAAGATGTCCGCTCACCAGTTTTACTTGAGCCCCTTATTTTCCTGAATAAATTCCTGCCTTTTGTTTCTGACTGGCATGTGTTAAAATTCTTTCTATCACGGAGACCCAGAACCCATGAGTGAGACCGTGTTGTCCCAGAACAGCTCTATTTGCTTTTTGCTCCCTTTGTGAAGGTGGATCAGTTAGGAAATGGCCATGCCTTGCCCTGCCCTGGAGTGACCTATCAAGGTTTACAACTGGATGGCCATACATCTTCTGTAGAGGCTTGGTCAGCTGACTCTTCAGGGTCCTTCATGATTAGCAATACTAAAATGGATATTATTTCCAAACAGACTCTTGGATCAAAGAGCTCACACATGGTGCAGTCCTCTTCAGGGACCTCAAAAATGAAATAACAGTAATATAATCAATCTCGCCACCTCTTTACTACAGCACAGCCATCGTTCATTGCCTTCAGGTTACATGATCGGTGGCTTCTCACCATGACTGGAGTGTGATTTCATGCCTCTACCTCTGCAGCGGTCCACTTGCCAAGCTTCACATTACTACTCGCCAGTCTCCAAAGAGGACTGAACACTGCATCACTCCCCTGATGCTCTAATGCATTCATTACCCATCTTGCAAAACACAGCATGCTTTGTTTATGCCGGAAAATAGTCTCTCAATTATAAATCTCCTTCCATAACCGGCCAGCAGCACAGCATCCTGACAACCCACCACGTGTGAGCAATGAGTCCCAGGAGCCTCGGGTACAGGGTACAGGGCTCCTCAACCTCACCAATGTTGGGCATTTAGGGGCCAGATCACCCTTTCTCCTGGTGTATATTCTTTGCATTGCAAGATATTGAACAACATCCCAGCCCTCCACCTACTACATATCAGATGCCTACTCCAAAGTGTCAACATGATGGCATCTACCTTAAAGATAGATGGCAAAGTACAGAGGCTGCCCAAAGCCATCTCTTATCATGTGAGATAACGAATTGCCCTTAAGAAGCCATCTGTCAGGGGGCATATTCCAGAGGCTAAAACATGCTATTATAAATGAGTTGCAAGGATGTTTAGGAAAAAACATTCTAGCAATATTGCTAGAGGCAGTTATTCCTAGGAGGTACTGAAAGAGAACCTTGCCTACCTCCTCCCAGCACAGCAGCCCAATTGGCTGTGAGTGTGGAAACTTCCTTTTCACACCTTAGTGGATGGTGAGAGAAGGGGCAATCTTCACATGAAAAGGATGCTACAAGATAGCTCATTAGGAGGTGGTGTAAGAATGTAAGAGCCACAGGACCTTCAAGAAGTGTCACAACCACTCCTCAAGAGCAGCATGTGGACTGTGTACTTAACAACAGTGACAGAGAAGTACCTCCCATTATCACAGTGAGCCAGAAGCAGAAACCTGCTAAAAATGGCATTTGCTCATCTCTCAGATGCTAGGCAAACAGCCTGGGAGAGGTGCAGGGTTTCATTTTCCTGCTAAAGTTTCTCAGGGACCAATCGATACTGAATGGACTAAAGGCACATATGCCTGGCTAAAAGGAGGAGCACTGGCCTAACACGTGAAACTAGGGGGAAGGGAGGGAAAGGAAACAGGATTGCAGGAGGAAAAGGGGTCAGAGGTAACTGGGGCAGAGCTACTAACTAATACCCTTGGGAGCAGCAAAATTTCATGTAGCTTCAGGAAAGAAAATCTTTTCCTCCTGGGAAAGGGCTTTTCGAACTGGGAGAATGTGAATCAGCATCCCGGGGTGTGGCAGCACATGCCTAGAATCCCAGTATTTGGAAGGCTCAGGAGGATCAGAGGTTCAAAGTCAAGTGTGAGTTTTAGGGGTTTTTAATTATTTATGCAGTATTTATATAATACTATTTATTTATACTATATATTTATTTATACTATGTTTATATATACTAGCGTGAGAATATAATTGTATCTTTTCTGTCAAAGAAGTAACTTGATTTAGACTGCCATTTTGTAATTCACCATCTTGTAACTCGCCATCTTGTAATCCGCCATTTTGTAGTCTGGTAAATCCCACCAGACTACAAAATGCGTTAGGGATATAAGACCCACCAGGCTCTTCCTCAGGTGTGCTCTCTCGCATACTTGAGAGCACACTTTTTTGCAAAAAAGTAAAATCACCTTGCCAAGCAATTTTGAACATGTGCCTTTTCTTGATGTTATGAAAAGTTATTTCTAACACTAGGAATATATAAGCCAGGTATGGTGGCATACTCTTGTAATCCCTGTACTTGGGGGCCTGAGACAAGAGGATTGCAGGTTCGTGGCCAGTGTCAGCAACTTAGTGAGGGTCTCAGCAACTTAGTGGGACCCTGTTCCAAAAGAAAAATCAAAGTAGGGCTATGGATATAGTTCAGGAGTAGAATGCCCCTGGGCTTGATGAGGTAGAATAGAAGGAATAAAATATAGGCCAAAAGGAGATGGATTGGGAAGGAAAAGAAAATGGTTTTGTTTCAACAGAGCTTCCTTATCCTAAAAAGCAAGGCCTATTCACAATGGGTTGACTCCACTTTGGTAGTCCCTGAGTTGATTTTTCAGAGCTTCATTTGCCTCTCAAAAGGAAGTCATTCATACCTATTGTCAGAAAGACCCTACATCCCAGACTTCCTGTCTCTACTCTTGATAAAGGAGAACCACCAGCTTTTGCTCTCTGCCAAGCTCTAGGACTCTCTGCCATGTACTCTCTTTCCCAGCTGCTATCCAGATTCTGGAGACTCCTGAGGTGACCTGTGCCCTTTCCCCTGTGTACTTGTGCCTTTCCTTAAAACTTCTGCCTTTGTCCCTATCTGGCACATGTTGACATTCTTTTCACCGGGGAGGCCAAGAACCCAAGAGAAATATCATGCTGACCCACAACAAGTTCAATCCCTAGCACCACAAAAATAAATATATATATACATATATGTAAATATATTCAAATATATACTGGAGGCAGAACGTGAAATGAGCCATGGTTTCTGAATCAGGACACTAAATACTGTCCATAAAAATTTTTTTCCCCTAGAGCCAAAGACAGGTAAACTTAGGAAAGTGGGGGTAACATGTTCAAGGGAGAGCATGGGCCATCTCAAGAGGGAGAGAGCAACTGTGGGGTCTCAGTTCTTTTATAGGAGACCCGATGACGGGGTGGGTAGGGGCAGAATCCTCAGTGGGTGGTGGCTGGGTGGCTCTTGAGCCTGACCTGATTCTTCTGGATCCTTTGTTTACCAAGCATCTCAGGAACCTGGGGGGGGGGGGGGGGAGCACTGTGATTAAGAGAGCAGGCCTAAGAAAGAGCAGGCCCTGTGGGGCGATTATGAAGTTTCTAGATTTTAAAACTATACTTTTCCTTTTCTTCCCAGTTTGTCTCTTTTTACTACCTAGTCCTGGCCCCTTAGACTTGGATCCCTTAATCTTAAGGGTTAGTGAAGTATGAAAATCCGTGTTCTAAAGATTCTTCAACGTGCCTAGCCAGGGATCAGTCTCATCCTAACTGACCTTAAGGAGACAGAGAAAAACTGGCTTCAGCTATTGAGTTGGGTTCTGTACAGTCAGTTCAGAAGCTAACATCCCTGAAGGACACACCCCAGGAACATGAGGATCAGCAGTTGGTCTTTTTCCTATATGCCTGACGTTTTCATTGCGCCCATCATGCCAAGCCTGCTGTTGGAGACGCTGAGTTGATGTTCATAAGCCTGGTTATCTGGTCAACAAAGCCATCCATCTGCTTTTCTGTGGTATTGCAACTGCAGTGAGCATCTTACAATAATTGTTTTTTTGTGTGTGTGCGTGGTACTGGGGATTGAACGAAGGAGTATTCTACCTCCAAGATACACCTCCAGTCCTGTTTTTTATTCTTTATTTTGAAACAGGGCCTCACTAAGTTGCAAGGGCCTCACTAAGTAGCTGAGGCTGGCCTCGAACCCGGATTCTCGGGTCTCAGCCTCCCAAATGCTGGGATTACAAGCATGCACAACCACGCCCGGCTCCTATTTTATTTTCTATTTTGAAACAGGGTCTCACTATGTTGCAGAGGGCCTCACTAAATAGCTGGGGCTGACCATGAATCTGCAATCGCCCTATCTCAGCCTCCTAAATACTGAGATTACAAAGCTTGCGTCACTGCATGGGGCATAGGTGGTCATAATGGCTCTTTGTCCTTAATTTTAAACCAATTCAAGGTAACTCCATACCCTTTGTAATTTTTCACATCACAGATTGGATGGTATGGCTTAAAACAGGAAGTTTCTCTACTCCTTCCAAAATGGTGATAAAACCTCCCACTCTAACTTATTTTGCCATATTAGAATGCCAGATTTTTTAAAAACTTAAACTGCCCCACTTTTTATAAAATCTTAGTAGGGACATAAAACTCCCAAAGAGAAAACTAGCAAGGTTGCCAGGCAGGAAGGGCACCAGGAAACAACAGAATCCACAAAGTCAAATCCTAGTCTCTCAAGTAAAGACTCTGAAGCCACTCCAATCATTCTTTGTTAAAAGGGACAGTAGCAAGTAACAGAGAGGTGATAAAGAACGACTCATATAATAAATGTGTACATTTTGTTAGGTTGGACTTGGAGCCTATAAGTAAATTATACGGCACATGCAAACCTTATTCTCGACTGTTAGGCATGAATTTGGCCAGCTGTCCTTTTCTTTTGAGATTTTTAAATTAATCATGTCTTTCCACAGGCCCCCAGACTTCTCCCTCCTCTCCCCAAGAAGTCAGTCTCAAATGCAAGAATATTATCCTTTCAAATATATAACCAGAAAAAAAGATATTTGACTTTGATCCATCACAGATATGAAAAATATATATTTCTATATAACTCTCCATATGCCTTGCATAGACTGACTAAATTTATAGATTAATGAATATAAGGATTTATGTTATGTCAAAGTAAATATTGACCTTAATCTGTGCCTGGGTCAATATTTACTGCTTTGCTCAATAAATCTTGATGTTCATTTTCAAACTAAGTCAATACCAGTTCATTAATTTCTACATGGTTCGTATGAGCATTTTATAAAATTTGAATTGCCAGTGAAAACATTTCACCTAATAATTTTAGATACAGCCAATTAAGGAGGCTCCTGATTTCCCTCAGGCTTCCCTCTCAGGTTTTTGTTGTGGTTGTAGCTGTGTGTTTTCTCTTCTCTCCCCTTCTCCCCTAAAACTATTACAAAGAAATCTGCCTGAATTTGATACAATTCAGCCATCTATTCCAAAATAAAAGCATCAATATTTTGCAGGGTGTGTTGGCACAAGCCTGTTAATCCTAGCCACTTAGGAGGCTAGGCAGGAGCATCACAGATTCAATGTCAGCCTGGGCAATTTAGGAAGACTCTGTCTCAAAATAAAAAGGAGATGTATATCAGTGGTAAAGAGTCCCTGGGTTCAATCCCTAGTACCATAACATAACATAACATAACAATATAGAACACACTGGTACAAGAAACTGAAGTACTCTTTGAGCCAGGTGTGCTGGCACATGCTTATAATCCTAGTACTTGGGAGGCCAAGTCAGGAGGATCACAGGTTCCAGGACAGCCTCAGTAAGTAGTGAGACACTCACCAACCTAACAAGACCCTGTTTCAAAATTAAAAATAAAATAGGGCTAGGGGTGTAGAATGTTCCTAGGTTCAATCCCCAGTGCAACAACAACAACAAAATAAAAAAAAAAAAAAAAAAGAGAGAGAGAGAGAGAAAGGAGAAAGTAGGAAGAAAGAAACTGAAGTACTCTAGATATACTTCTACAGAGTTTTTAAATATTTTAGAAGAATAAAGGAACAGGCAATGCCCCTCATTTCTCAATTATAACAACAATTAACCTTTGAGTGTAGTGTCCAGAAGTCTCACAGACATTATTACCCATTCTATTGTAATGCACCTTGTAAGTCAGCCTACTCCATCTGGATGGGTGTTGGGTAAGCACTTCACCATAAGAATTACCCACATCCCAACTGATGGTTATTTACGCTGTCAAACACAGTGTTACTTTGAGTATGCACATAAGTGTTTGTAAAACGACAAGTCCCCCAAAACCACAAGTGCTGGATGAAAGACTATCAATATTTAACATTTCCACAGATATTGCCCAAAAGCTCTCCACAAAGGCTTCATCAACCTGCTCTCTTCAGAGGCCTTTTAAAATGCACACTCTGCTGGCTGTGGCAGTGCATGCCTATAATCTCGGAACCTGGGAGACTGAGACAGGAGGCTCACAGGTTTAAGGCCAGCATCAAAAATTTAAAATAATTTTTTAAAAAAGGACTGGAGAACCTGGGTGTGGTGGCGCACCCTTGTAATCCCAGTACTTGGGAGGCTGAGACCGGAGAATCTGGGTTCACAACCAGCCTCAACTACTTAGTGAGACCCTCAGAAACTTAGTGAGACTATTTCAAAATGAAGAATAAAAAATGGGGCTGCGAGTATAGCTCAGAGGTATAATGCCCCTGGGTTCAATCCCCACTACCACACACACAAAAAAGGACTGGGGATATAACTCAGTGGTAGAATACACCTGGGTTCAATCCCCAGTACTAAAATAAACAAGTAAATAAATAAATGAACCCCAAACTCTGCACCTGCCATTTACCCACATTTCAAATGCCCCATTAGTGGCAAATGATGTTATTATCACCAACGTATCATTTTTCCCAACACAGCACTGAGCAGTATTTTTTTCCTAAGAGGCTTGTGCACGGGTCATGTGAACACCAAGGAGCGTAATTCATGTCTCCTTATAATATATAATAGCATCCACTAACCACAAACTCGTGAATCCATCTCCAGAGAATAGATGCAGAGAAACTACAGAGATAGCAAGAATTCACATTTGGGAGGAAAAAAAGATTTTTAAAAACTTATTTAAATAAAACTAAAACTTATTAAATAAAACTTATTAAATAAATAACTTATTAAATAAATAAATAACTTATATTAAATAAATTATATAAATTATATATATAATATATATAAATTAAATAAATATATTAAATAAATTATATTAAATAAATAAATAACTTATTAAATAAAAATAAAACTTATTTCTAAGAGTAAGAGTTAAAAAATGCCCAAACATGGCCAAGGATTGAAAACTTGCTCGTGTTATTTTACGCATATGGTAATACATTTTTCTTTTTTATACATAAACCCAACCCTTGGTTATTGTGTGACCATATGTGTTTCTCACCTGATCTATCCTTGTACACATAGACCAAGTACAAAAGAAAAAGAATACACATGGGAAGACGTTTGCTCTACAATTTGTAACCTACCTTGCAGCCATTCTATCCCAAAATGCTTAGGAACAGGGATATACATAGATTAATTACACACAAAGGATCCATTCAAAGAACACACACTCTAAAGGATAAGAAATATGGACAAAACACTAGACCACATCTTAATAGGTTCACATCAGAATTCTACCTCTGAACTATGCCCCAGCCCTTTTAACTTTTTATTTCCAAATAAGATGTCATTAAGTTGCAGAGGGTCTTGCTAAATTGGGACAATTGGCCTCTAACCTGCGATTCTCCTGTCTCAGCCTCCCAAGGACTTAGATTACAGGCTTGCACCACTACATCCGGCCCCATCTATCTTTAAAAGCAGGGATCTGCCAACAGCATCTCCAGCTGCTTTTTTACAGCATGACACCTGCCATACAATACACAGTTAAGAAGTGTAGTGAACAAATAAATATCTCTTACTTTCAAGCTGTAATTAGACTAATAAGGATGTAGAGAAGACAGGAATTAACTATAAGACGCCAAAGAGAAGACCAGGGAGCTGAGGCTAAGCATGGAGGCCAGGGCTGCTTTCTAGACAGTGAATCCAAGGCCAATTCCTCCACAAGGCCGTGGTTCCAAGGATCAGAGGGTGCTTACTGTGAAGAGAATGTCTCTGGGGAAAAGACTCCCCGAAGAGACTTCGTAGGAGGCACTAGGAGAGGAGGAGCAAGTAATATGACAATATTAACATTAAACCTCCAGAGTTTGCCTGCGCCTTCCATTCTTCTAATAACAAAAGCAGATGTCGGCAGTCATGCATAGTTCAATTTACCCTGTACAGACACTCTTAAAAATAGGTATGGAAATGTAATTTTAAGGAATTTAATTATATCTTACGTTCACAGGGGGAGCTCATTACTTAAAGGGCTCCAACAAAGAAAGTTTTTGTAAATCACCCACTACTCTACCTGAAGTTCATAGAAAGAACCCCACACCCACGGCAATTGCCTAAGCACAGGCTCTGGCGAGATCTTCATTTTTCTGTCCATCTATTTTGCACCAGCTAGGTGTGGTGGCCTGGCACACGCTTCTAATCCCAGTACTTGGAAGGCTGTGACAGGAAGATCCACAGGTTGGAGAACAGCCTCAACAAGTAGTGAGACTCTCAACCTAGCAAGACCCTTGCTTCAAAATAAAAATAAAATAGGCCTAGGGGTGTAGCTCGGAGGTAGAATGCCCCTGAGTTCAATCCCCAGTGCATCAAAGATGCACAGAATGAGAAACTCAGGCACTGTAGGAGGAACAACAAGAGGAACAAGGAATGATAAGCTATAATTCTTGTCCTCAAATATTCTGCATTTAGCTGAGGCATTGAGACACACTTGTATACATGCATATATATATATATATATATATATATATATATATATATGCCTGTATATTATAAAACAAGATATTTGATTTTATTTATTTGATTATTCTACCTCTGAGCTGGACCCCCAGCCCTATTTTCCCCCTCAAACAGAATTTTGCTAAGTTCTTCAGACTGACCTTGAAATTGTGATCCTCCTTTTTTAGCCTCCCAAATACTGGGATTATAGGTGTGTGCTCCATACTCAGCAGTGTGGTAACATGATATTTATGATTATGCAGTTGGGTGACATATAATTTAGAGCCTAATGGGTAATATATCCCCTGCTCCACAGCAGAAGCCAAAAATTACACCAAGTGCTTAAATGAAATTTCTCTAATCCTCAAAGCCACCCTAAGAACTACATCCATTTATCTCCATTTGACAGTTAAGCAAGTCATCAACCCTAGGATAGGTAGAAAGGCCCTTGGATGTCCCCTGGCCAAGGAAGGAGGACCTCTCTGAGTAACACTGTTTGACCTTCGCCTAGCCCAATGTCAGAACTTCTGCAAGTAATTTTGATCTTCACATGTCTCAATTTTGGATTCTTCTAATGATGAGAGATTTCCCCTTTGTCTTGATTTACACAGATTCTTTATACACAGAAAGAATATGAGATAGAGACTACTAAAGATGAAGAAAAAATTGAGGAAGGACCACAACCTGTTTTTTCTCCCAGTATTCAAGAGGGAGGAGAGAGAACAGACAGCTTTAAAAAAAAAAAAACACTTGGACTTGGACTGGTTCCAGATTTGTTTCTCATTTCTCTTTCCTGCTATGGTGACCTGGCCAACATGTGTAACTTTTCATGTAGTAATTGCAGAAGTTCTGGGCAAACTCCAAAATTCATGAGCTGTCAACACCTCAAGTAACACAGAAAAATATCTACATCACAGCTGGGTAAAACTAACAGAAGAGAAATTGTTTTAATATCCCCAGTCAGATACTCAAATGAACACATTTTTTTTCTGGTGTAATTCTGCATGAAATACATAAAAAGGTCATTCTCTTTTCTTCTTATGTTGGCATAAGGAAAAAGAAACCCAAAGATATAAAGCAATCTTGATACTGCATTGCTATTGATAACAGTTATCAAGAGCTCCTGTTACAATTCACACCTTTTATGGGCAATGCTTCCATGTTGAACTCATATTCTGAGAAAAGTAACCCATCAGATATTCCAGAGAGGTGACCCAGCCTCAGATGACTGCAATGCAACTAGAACAGGTCCCTCAATCAACACTGCTATTCTAAAGTTATTGGTGTTCACAAAGGAATTGTTTGATAAGCCTATAAAAATAAAGTATTTTAACGTTTCAAATATAAAGAGGGTGTCTTCATTCTCTAAAGTGATGCAGGGAAAATGAATTTAGATAGTCCTAAAGTGAAAAGTTACACTAATATAAATGAACTACGATCATAACAATACCCTAAAAAAAAAAAAAAAAGCTATCCAGGCTCAAAACTGAATCCGCATGCACCTCTCCAGTGACTGGGTGGAATAGCATTGGAATAAGGAAGCAAACATTTACCAAACTTCACCCCCCACAAAGGCCACCCAGGAGCAGGACATAGGAATCCAGAACATCCAACACTGGCTGGTCTCCTTGACCCAAAATGCCGCCCAGTTCACTCATCTCCCCTCCTGCCAAGTCCTTCCCAAAAGCCAGATCACCAGAACCAAACACCATCATCGAGAAGGCTTGTCAGGAATATTGCAGCTCTAGATAAATGCAAAGAAAAATGAAAGATGTCTTCCCAATCACTGAACAGACCTACATTAGGTCAGACTAAGCTCTGCTCAAAATCCCAGGCTATAACAATGTGAGCAGGAGTTGGTAATCCCTTTCCTTAAAGAGACAAATGGGAATATCTTAGCTTTTTTTTTTTTTTTTTTTTTTTTTTTTTTTTTTTTGTGGTACTGGGGATTGAACTCAGAGGCATTCTACCTCCGAGCTACACCCCCAGACCGATTTTTTTTTTTTTTTTATTCTTTATTTTGAAACCGAGTCTCACTAAGTTGCGGAGTGCCTCACTAGGTAGCTGAGGCTGGCCGCGAACCCGGATCCTCCAGTCTCAGCCTCCCGAATGCTAGGATTACAAGCGTGCGCCACCACGCCCGGCAATATCTTAGCATTTTAAATAAAAAAATCTCCATCCAAAATACTCAGCTCTGCAATGGTAGCACAAAAGTGCCAGATATAATGCAAAGTAGTGGATGTGGCTATATTCAAATAAAAATTTACAAAGATAGACTGCAGTTGAACTCTAGGATTATTTGCTTAACTCTCATTCCCAAATCCCAAGTGGGCAAGTCTTGCAAATGGGCTGAATCTCACCCATTACCTCTCCATATTATCTGTCAGCAATCACCCACTGTCAATCACAACTACCCAGGGAGAATTTCTATAAGAATATCAAAGAGAGCGGGACATAGTGGCACATGCTTGGAATTCCAGTACTTGGGAGGCTGAGACCAGAGGATCCTCAGCTACCTAGTGAGGCCCTCCTCAACTTAGTGAGACCCTGTTTCAAAATAAAGAAGAAAAAATAGGATTGGAGGTGTAACTCGGAGGTAGAATGCCCCTGGGTTCAATCCTTGGTACCACACACACACAAAAAAAGAGTATAAAAGAGCTAAAGTAGTAATAGTAGCAAAGACGGACTAGCAGGCACTTTATGCTTAACTTTCGTGCATATCATCCCACTTCATCCCCATTACTCCAAAACAGAATGCTATTTAATTATTCCCACTTCACAGATGGGGACACTGAGGCTTCGAGCAATTAAATATCCTTTCAATATCAAACTGAGATTTGAACCATGCTCCATCTATATTAGAACTCTCACGCACCATGCCCCAAACCACCAGTGGCAGCATCGTAGGAAAAACTAAAATTTGATTATTAATCACCAGATTAAAATCTAGGCCATTAAAACAAGTCTTTCAGAAATGGCCTGCTTCACCTTTGCTAAATTGAAAAAATACTTCCCCCTGCAAAGAAAAAGCCTTTCTTTTATCAGTCACACTTTGCAAGCAACATTTAACCTAAAAGTCTATACCTACAACTATCAGTCTCACATCTGGTTGCTGTGGTTTTAGGGCACTGAAGTGCCAACAGCAACAGGCTCAGGTCTTCATCCTTCCTGCCCTCTATCTATTGGCCAAATGCTAAGAGCATGATGGAGCCCCAGTCTTCTTGACATGAGAACCACTCCTGTACTACTCTGGCATGAATCAACCCCCCAAACTGGATTCCCCACTGCTGCACGGATGAGGACAGCAGACATGCCAAGCAGCCAAGTATTCTTAACCCAGAAACATGAAACCTAAAATGCTCCAGGTCCTGAAATTTGGGGCTGAGATGATGTCATAAGTGGAAGACTCCACACATGATCTCATGAGTCATGTCTCATTCAAAATACAGGCACACCGAAAATATTGTATAAAATCACCTTCATGTTATGCATATAAGGTGTATATGAAACAGAAATAAATTTCGTGTTCAAAATTGGGACCCTTCCCCAGGAGTATCTCATCGGGTATATTCAAATATTCCAAAAAATCCGAAATCTGAAACACTACTAGTCCCCCCAAGCATTTTGAATCATCCATCGGTGCCAGGAACTATTAGCTGTTTCATTCTTCTTCTCTTGTTTCTTCCCATTACACCTAGTAAGTGACCTTACTATTTCTTCCAAACCAGTCCATATCCCTGAGGGATTCCTAATATGACTATCTAAATTCGGTGGAGAGACGGGGACAATATCAACGAAAACAAAGGTTGGCCAACTTAGCCTGGGAACCCAATCCAACCGCTCCCCTACTTTTGCACAGCATGTAAGAAGGATGCTTTTGCATATTGCTAAATGACTAGGGAGTAAAAAGTATTTTCCAATATATGAAAACTATATAAAACTTAAATGCCAGTGTCCGTAAGTTTTACCAGAACATAGCCCATCTGCCCAGTAATACCGATGGTGCTTTTCTGCTACAATGGCCGAGTTGAGTGGCTGAAACAGAGACCACATGGCCTGAAAACCCTGAGACATTTTTTTTTTTTTTTTTTTG
>PVLC010030361.1:0-19552 GCA_004027655.1 Graphiurus murinus | reverse complement strand
TTGTAAGGATCAAGAGATAAAATATATGAAGTTCTTAGCAAGTTGTAGCACATAGATAACATCTATTATTACCACTGTTGTACCATTATTACCATCACTAATGTAAATATAATGATAAAACTTCATTTGTTCTGAACACATATTCTAAACATATACTTAATCAGTATATTTTTTGAAGATGCAAATTCTCTTATTCCAAGTTATGACAGGCACCTCTTACTATGGAAAGATGACTTGACCTCAACTTCCTCCAGATCATTTTCTCCCAGGGTGTATGTGCAAAGAGCTGCCAACATATTCACTCATCCTCTTCTTGCAACCCCTGATTCCTATGTCAAAATCTTCCTGCAGTCTGCCCAGAGTTTCCTCTTCTGAAGACATTAAGAACTAAAGCCATTTCCCATTTCTCAGAGCTATCTACCAGAACACTAGTATCTTGCTTTCTCAGTCCACATGACTCAACTGCCAGTATTCTCTTTTGATTCTAATCCAAAGCCTTGGTTCTAAAATAAGTCATTATTACCTATGTAGACTGCAAGAATCTAAAGGCCAGCTCCTTTTTTCTATGAAACAATTCCTCCTCAAATATTCAGATGAATTAGTTGAGCAATGTTTGCTTTAACATTTTCAGTGACAGAAAGCCCTGTTACCCCGAAGCTAACCTGTTCCATAATATCACTGGTTAGAAAGTTTTTCCTTATGTTGAAGCTTTTCCTTACGGTTAGTTTTCTCCATCTGTTTTCCCTAATTATAGATTCTAGAGAAACTGAGAAAATTAACTGTTCTATATGATAGCCCATTCAATATTTGAAGAAAGAGAAAAAAAGTTGCACATTTCTAGTTCAGACAGCATGGTTTAACTCTCACTTATGGTCATGAGCCTCTGGATCAGGTGTGGGATTACTAAATTGGTGAAGTGCCAACATTGGGTTTAGCCTACACTGACTGCCAAGTAATTATGCCACAAATGATCTCTTTACTCATATTTCTTCATTTTTGCATAAAATCTTAACTTAAACTAGTAGTTCAGGAAAAATGACAGCCTCAATCATGGTCTTGAGGAAATGATACTAAAGTCCTGAAAACTGCAAAAAGAGTTCTTTTTTAAATCAACTACTGGAACAGAATAAAATAAGATCATTTGACATAAAACTCTTGCCTCTTTCCTACAAAACCAAACATACATACACGGGAGGACTCAAAAATAGGGGAAGTTATCTGAAGAGTTTTTCATGTCATGAGAAAGTGGATCCAATTAAAAGAAGGCAGTATTAGCCAAAGAATATTCTCTGTGCCTTGACAGAAACCGGTACTTGAAAGAAGGATCAAACACTGCTCTTAAAAATATACCAAAGTGAGCCGGGTGTGGTGGCACACGCTTGTAATCCCAGCATTTGGGAGGCTGAGGCCGGAGGATCCGGATCCGGGTTCGCCAGCCAGCCTCAGCTACCTAGTGAGGGACTCCGCAACTTAGTGAGACTCGGTTTCAAAATAAAGAATAAAAAATAGGGCTGAGGGTATAGCTCGGAGGTAGAATGCCCCTGAGTTCAATCCCCAGTACCGCAAAAAAAAAAAAAGATCAAAGTAAATAATAGAAAAAGAAGTAGCCAACTTCTCCTAGCCTGGCAGCAATAATCATTTAGGACACCCCCACCCCTCCAAAAAATACAAGACCAACCCAGACCTGGCCAGCGATGCCTGTCAGGCAGCAGTTAGAAGACTCCTAAGTCCTCAGAGGGTGCATTATTCAGAGGAAGTTGTGTCCTCGGATGACCACTAACCCCTAGAAGTCCGATAAGATGCAGCCTGGAGCAGTGACTTGGTCCTTCGTGCTCTTGGGAAGCTGGTACGAGCAGAAAGGTACAGATTAGGTGCTCTGCCTTCTACTTCTGGAGCAAGATGATGATAGTTGAACGGTCGTACTCAGAGCAGACATCTCTGGTACTTGAAGATACGGGAGGGGGGAGGAAGACTCTCGGAAATGGTCCCCTAGAGGTGAGCAAGGGGATCTAGTAAGAACGAAGAGGAAGGAAAAGACCTTAAGTTTTCAGAGACTTCGGGGAAGATGGAGCTAGGTATGTCCCCTTCTCCGGTGCCCTTCTGGCTGAGAGCGGTGGCAAAAGAGCAGGTGTCCTGGGCCCCATCGCGAGGAGCAGAGACCTCCACTCTGGCGACTGGCTGCCACTCGGCGGCTCAGGTGAGAATTCGCACTCCCAGCCCTGCTCCCCAGGCTTCCCCTCGGGTCCAGCAGGGGCTCCCCACGTCCCTCCTGCCCGCCCTGGGAGCCGCCCCTGCGGCCCGTCCAGACCCCCGCTGTCCTCCCTGGACCTGGGGACCCGCGGCTCGGTCCCCGCGCCGCCGCTAGGCCTGGCGCCTGCTCTCCGGGCCAGGTTCGCCCTTTGCCTTCTAGAACCGCACGGCGTCTCCCTCAGCCCCGCGCCCGCGCTCCTGCGATCCCCGCCTCAGGCCACACTCACAGAACTCGGCGATGTACCCGGTCACGGAATAGTTCTCCTCGCACCAGTCCAGCGTGGAGGTCGTGGGGCCCCAGTAGCCCTGCCGGTCCGCAGCTGGAGCCATCGCGCCGCCGCCGCCCTGCACTGCGCCCGCTGCCCTTGCTCCCGCGGCTCCCAGGCCGGCTCGGGCCCTGATCTCGCGCGCGCTCGCGCCCCGCCCTCCCCCGAGGGGCGGGGCCAGCGCCTCCGCCGAGCTTGCCCGGGAGGCCACGCCCGTCGAGGGCGGGGCGTCGCGTCGGCCCACCCACCCCGCGCTCGCCTGGTGGCCGGGTCCCACCTTCCCCTGTGGGCGGTCGGGGTCGTGATCCGGGAAGGAGGTGGAGACCTGGGCTGCCTGGCCGGCCTGGACACGCCCGTGGCGCGGGGTTGCGGGTTCCTGACAAGCCGGGGGCTCTTTTCTGTCCGGATGTGTCTGAACCTCTATTTTGTGGGGGCGGTTTGATTTAATTGGGGCGGAGGTGGAATGAAGCTTTCTCCATCAAGCCCCTGCTTGATTAAACCTGTGCAGGCTTTGACCACAAGCCTCAAACCGAAGGCCAATAACAGCATCCCTAACTAGCCCCCGCGATTCCCAGAAAATAAACTGCAATTATCTGATCAAGGTATAAAGTGTCTTGTAGGAACAAAGGGAGAGGGCAGTAACCCAGGAACGAAGGAAAGGAAGAAGAAAAAAAGAAGTAAGTGCTAAGCTCCTAAGAGAGAATGTACTGGATAAAGTATTAGAACAGTTTGTCAGCCTCAGTTTGGGCTTCCACTGGCTGAGGTTTCTGCCTTCTAGCTATCTTTAACTGAGCCCTACTCTCCAGGCAACCAAGAGCTTCTTCCTACTTCCAGTTTCAAGGATCAAATACTCTACAGAGCTGCCAGAACTATTAAACACAGATGTGCCGGCAGTGGTGACACATGACTGTAACCTCAGTTTCTCTGGAAGCTAAGACAGGAGGATGTCAAGCTGGAAGCCAACCTGGGCAACTTAGTGATACCCTATCTCAAAATAAAATAAAAATTTGTTTATGATACTTGAGATTGTACCCAGGGTCATTCTACCTCTAAGCTATGCCCCAGCCCTGTATCTGTTTTTTGGGTGGTTTTTGTTTTTTGTTTTTGTTTGTTTGTTTTGCATTTCTAGGGATTGAACTCAGGGGCATTCTACCTCCGAGCTATACCCCCAGCCCTATTTTTTTTTTTTTTTTTTTTTTTGAAACAGGGTCTCACTAAGTTGCGGAGGGCCTTACTAGGTAGCTGAGGCTAGCTGTGAACCAGGATCCTCTGGTCTCAGCCTCCCAAATGCTGGGATTACAAGCCTGCGCCACCACGCCCCGGCTTGTATCTTATTTTGAAACAGGGTCTCACAAAGTTACTGAGGGTCTAGCTAAATTGCTGAGGCTGGCCTCCACCTGGAGATCCTCCTGCTTTAGCCACCTACTTGTACTGGGATTACCGGAATGTGCCACCACACTTGGCTCAAAATAAATTTTTTTTTTTTTTTGCGGTACTGGGGGTTGAACTCCGGGGCATTCTACCTCCAAGCTATACCCCCAGCCCTATTTTTTATTCCTTATTTTGAAACCGGGTCTCACTAAGTTGCGGAGTGCCTCACTTAGGTAGCTGAGGCTGGCGGCGAACCCGGATCCTCTGGTCTCAGCCTCCTGAATGCTGGGATTACAAGCATGCGCTACCACGCCCGGCTAAAATAAAATTTTTTAAATGGCTAGAGGGTAGCTCAATGGTAAAGTGCTTGCCTAGTGTGTTTGAAGCCCTGGGTTCCATTCTTAGTCCCCTCCCCCAAACAAACCAACAAACCACAGATGTAATCCCCAAAATTGCCTTTTGTGTTCAGCTCAGCCAAATTTTCCCTTAGCTGGAAATCCATTGGTCACCTCCCAGGTTCCTGCCTTTGCTCCTTAAATCAGCTTGGACGGCCTTCCTGTCTTCTCCATTTGGCTAACGCCCTACTTGTCCCTGCAGTCCAACTTGACTAGTCCAGGTCCTTAAAGCCCAACCTGACTTTCACACTTGAGAGCTCCTTTGCTCTTTCTTCACATCTTACTATGATGCCATACTGAAGAGAGAGCCTGCTTTCCAGTCTTTATGATCTTAGCATGCAGGAATCTTTGGTTACACAGTATGAAATGAAGAGTATACATTAAGGATGATGCGATTGCAATTTTCTAAATAAATGAGTCAGATGAGGTGCAATCAAACAAAAAAGAAAAGATTAGAAGAGATGGAGTCCACAGCCTCTGTACAATCTGATACCAGATGACAGATGGAAAACCTCTACTTGCTAGGTGTAAAACCTAGAAACGGAGGTAGCGTGTTTTAATAGAAATAGGATATCTAAAAAAAAATTTAGACATTGGACTCCTGCTATTTACTAGATGCTGATTGGCTGGATGCTGGGAACACAAGTAAACAGGAAAGGTCAAGAAAGCAGTCTACAGAGAGAAAAATTTAAAAAACATGGGTTGTGGTGAGACTTCCATTTTTAAGCATTTTTAAATCTCATTCCCTTAAATTTCCATTTTGTTTATGTCTTTATTTTTATTTTTGTGGTACTGAAGATGGGACCCAGGGACATTCTACCTCTGAGCTACACTCTCAGCCTTATTTTATTTTTATTTTTTGAAACAGGGTCTCACTAAGTGCCAAGGCTGTCCTGGAACCTGCGATCCTCCAGTCTAGCCTCCTGAGTACTGGGATTACTGATGTGCACCACCACACTTGGCTTATTTTGTGATTTAGTGTATGTCTTTAATATATAGTCATCAAAAGTATATATAATTTATAAATGCATCAATATGAATATACTTTTACACTCAAACTAAATAATCAAAAAACATCTTCAAAAGTGATTTGCTAATGAGGTATGCAATCAGTGTACCAATGACAATAGAGTGTGATAATACTGGTTTTGCTAGGAGTAAATAGGGGATTGTATGACTTCCTGTGTAGAAATAACCCTTCTCTCTCAAGGCAAGAGATGAGGCCTTGGCTGAGTCAACCAACACCCTGTACAATGTTCGTCAACAGTGGGAACAAATTCTACCATAACAAGGACACAATTTAGGAGAGAAAAATTCCCCTACCCCAGAGGAAAAGTACATTGCACAAGAATAACTCAGAAAATGAGTTACTCGGTTCCTTCAGCAATGTCTTTCTTTCTTTCTTTCTCCTAGTTTTCTAAAAACCTTTCCCCCTGCTGAGTGTAAAAGCAATGCATCAAAATGTAAGGGACCCAGAATAGCCAACACTATCTTTTTTTTTTTTTTTTTTTGCGGTACTAGGGATTGAGCTCAGGGGCATTCTACCTCCGAGCTATACCCCCAGCCCTATTTTTTATACTTTATTTTGAAACCGGGTCTCACTAAGTTGCAGAGTGCCTCACTAGGTAGCTGAGGCTGGCCGCGAACCTGGATCCTCCGGTCTCAGCCTCCCGAATGCTGGGATTACAAGCGTGCGCCACCATGCCCAGCTTAGCCAACATTATCTTGAAAAAGAACAGAGCTCCCAGTTTTAACCCTTACTACAAAACTGTAGCAAACAAGACAGCTTGCTCTTGGAATAAGGATAGCCATCCACACCAATGGAACAGATCTGAGAGTCCAGCAATAAACCCTTACATTTATGGTCAATTGATTTTTCAAAAAGGATGCCAAGACAATTCAATAGGGAAAGAAAATAGTCTTTCAATAAATGGTGCTGGGACAACTAGATAGCCACATGAAAAAGAATGAAATTAGACCCTACCTGCTGCAATAAACAAAATTCAACTCAAAATAGATTATGTAAAAAGTAAAACTATAAGCCGGGTGTGGTGACACACATCTGTAATCTCAGTACTTGGGAGGCTGAGACAGAGGATCCCAGGTCCAAGGTCAGCCTCAGCAACTTAGTGAGACCATGTTTCAAAATAAAAATAATTAAATAGGGCTGGGAGTGTAACTCAGAGGTAGAATCCCCTGGGTTCAAACCCCCCAGGACCGAAAAAAAGAGCTGGGGATGTAGCTTAGTGGTAGAGTCCTCCTACCCTAGACTCAATCCCCAGT
The DNA here is from genome assembly GCA_004027655.1 of Graphiurus murinus. Lineage (NCBI taxonomy): Eukaryota > Metazoa > Chordata > Mammalia > Rodentia > Gliridae > Graphiurus > Graphiurus murinus. The sequence goes on along the minus strand of PVLC010030361.1, from coordinate 12,987 downwards.
ATTACACACACACACACACACACTCTCTCTCTCTCTCTCTCTCTCTCTCTCTCTCTCTCTCTCTCTCTCTCTCTCTCTCTCAAAAATAGCCCAATTACAGAAAAGACAAAGGATCTGAATAGTTATTTCTCTAAGATATGAAAATGTCCAATAAACACATGGGAAAATGCTCAGCATCATTAGCTATTAGTGAAATGCAAGTCAAAACCACAATGACATGCCACTTCACACACACTAGGGTGCTATAATCAAAAGGACAGATAATAGCAAGTGTTGGCAAGAATGTGGAGAAATTTAAGACCCTGTATATTGCTTGTAAATAAAATAGTGAGCAAGCCGGGCTTGGTGGCGCATGCTTGTAATCCCAGCATTTGGGAGGCTGAGACCAGAGGATCCAGGTTTGCAGCCAGTCTCATCTACCTAGTGAGGCACTTCACAACTTAGTGAGACCCTGTTTCAAAATAAAGAATAAAAACAGGGCTGGGGGTATAGCTCGGAGGTAGAATGTCCCTGGGTTCAATCCCCAGTACTGAAAAAAAAAAAAATAGTGAGCAGTTTTGAAAACAATTTTGCAGTTCCTCAAAATTCTAAACAGAGTTAACTGGAAATTCTATACCTAATGCAAGGAGAATTGTAGACTTATCTATAAAACCTTGTACAAGAATGTTCATAGCAGCATTTTTTATAATATCCCCCAAATGGAAACAAACCAATGTCCATCGACTAATGAATGGATTAAAGGATGGTATAGCCATACAATGAAATATTATTCAGCAATAAATAGGAATGTATTCATACATGCTACAACATAGATGAGCCTTAAAGACTCACCTATGTCAAAGAAGCCAGAAACAAAAGGGCACATATTATATGATTCCATTTATATGAAACATCCATAAAAGGCAAATCTTTAGAGATAGAAAGTGAATTAGTGGCTGCCGAGGACCAGAGAAGGGGAGCAGGAACGGAAGGTGACTGCTAATGGGTACAGGGTGTCTTTGGAGATGATGAACGTGTTCTAAATTTAGCTTGTGATGATGGTTGCACTACTCTGTGAATATATTAAAAGAGAAAACGTTGAATTGTAAACTTTTTTTTTTTTTGCAATACTGGGGATTGAACCCAGGGGCATTCTACCTCTGAGCCCCAGCCCTATTTTTTATTCTTTATTTGGAAACAGGGTCTCACTAAGTTGCGGAGTGCCTCACTAGGTAGCTGAGGCTGGCCGTGAACCAGGATCCTCCAGTCTCAGCCTCCCAAATGCTGGGATTACAAGCGTGCGCCCCCATGCCCGGTTTGAATTGTATACTTTAAATGGCCAAACTGTGTGGTTATGAGGGGTGTGTGTGTGTGTGTGTGTGTGTGTGTGTGTGTGTGTGTGTGTATCTCCCATATATATGTGTGTGTATGTATATATGGGATATATATATATATATATATGTATGTGGGTATTCAGGATTGAACCCAGGGGCATTCTACCTCTGAGCTACACCTGTTTTATGTTTTGTTTTGAAACAGAGTTTTGCTAAGTTGTTGAGGCTGTCCTCAAAGCTGTGGTCCTTTCTCAGCCTCCTCAGTACTGGGATTATAGGCTGTACCACCATACCCAGCTGGGAATTATATTTTAATAAAGCTGAATTTTTTAAAAAATGCAATGTGTGCATGTATTTCCCTATCACTCTGAACTACATTATGATATGAAACTATAATGCACCAATAAACGTATATTAAAAATAAAATAAAAAACTAATATAGTCTCATGTTGGAAATTTTAGAAAATATGAAAAGGTAAAAAAGAAAAGAAATCACTCATAATCTCACCAACTAAAAATAACCATTGTCAACATTTAAGTATATTTTCTCCCAATATTTTATGTAAAAATATTTCACATGACCTACCTAATATGATCTTTTTTTTTTTTTTTTTTTTTTTTTTTTTCGGTACTGAGGATTGAACTCAGGGGCATTCTACCTCCGAGCTATACCCCCAGCCCTATTTTTTATTCTTTATTTTGAAACCGAGTCTCACTAAGTTGCAGAGTGCCTCACTAGGTAGCTGAGGCTGGCCAAGAACCCGGATCCTCTGGTCTCAGCCTCCCAAATTCTGGGATTACAAGCGTGTGCCACCACGCCCGGCCTCTAATATGATCTTTAAATTTCATATTCTCTCCTAAGCATTTTCATGCTATTAAAATTCTCACACCTACCATATTAGTAGCTACATAATATTCAGTTTTTGAGATATATCATAATATATCTATTTTACTCTCCTCATATTTAGGTTATCGCCAATGTTGATACAGATGGTCCTTAACTTATGGTTCGACTTTACCATGGTGTGAAAGTGCACCATACAACCATTCTTTTTCACTTCCAGTACAGTATTCAATAATTATGTTAGCTATCCAGCACTTTATTATAAAATAGGTTTTGTGTTACTCTAGGCAATAGAAGAGGATAAAACAAATATACCTCAAGGATCAAAATGGACCTAACAATTTTAATAGCTAACACATATCATATTTACTCTATTCCTGACATTGTTTTAAATATTTTCAGAATTATCTTGTGTGTGTGTGTCTGTGTGTCTGTGTGTCTGTGTGTCTGTGTGTCTGTGTGTGTTAGTGTGTGTTACTGGGGATTGAACCCCGAGGTGTTCTACTTCCAAGCTATACTCCCAGCCCTATTTTTTTTTTTTTTAATTTTGAAACTTTGCTAAGTTGCTGAGGCTGGCTTCGAACATGCAATCCTCCTATCTCAGCCTCCTAGATATTACAGGCACGCTACCACACCTGGCTTAGAATTATCTTTTGAAAAAATCTTTCTTTTTTTTTTTTGTGGTACTGGGGATTGAACATTGAACTCAGGGGCGTTCTACCTCCGAGCTATACCCCCAGCCCTATTTTTTATTCTTTATTTTGAAACCGAGTCTCACTAAGTTGCGGAGTGCCTCACTAGGTAGCTGAGGCTTGCCGTGAGCCTGGATCCTCTGGTTTCAGCCTCCCAAATACTGGGATTACAAGCATGCGCCACCACGCCCGGCTTTATCTTTTGAAATCTTTCTTACAGTCCTATGAATCGAGTTCTAGATTTACAGATAATATAAATGATATTCTCACGTACAGATGCTGAAACTGACACAATGAGTTAGAAATTGTACCCAAGGTCACCAGATAAGAAGCAGCTGAGCCAAAGTTGGAATCCAGGCAGTCTGGTGCTGGGGTGTATGATTGTATTTCCATGCAGGAGTGCAGAGGAAAGAGATGTTCGGGACAGGGAGGAGTATACTGTCCTTAAGGGCCTCCACTGTGTTTGGCTTCACTCTGCATCTGGAGTGTAGCAATGAGGCTTGAGGGATGGTCTGCAGGGACAATATCATGAGGAGCCCAGTAAGTTTTAGGCAAGAGATGGCATAGGTAAGTTTGCAAAAGGGAGGACAAAGTGATTGAATTGGGAAAGGCCAGAGTCCCCGAAGAGATTGTTGCAGAGAGCTGGTAAGTACCAGTAGTGATAGAGAGGAAAGGGCATAGGTACAGATGATTAGATGGTAGAATCAACAGGATTCGGAGAGAAACTTGGGGGAAGGGTTGAGGGAGGAGGAAATGATTTCTAGCCATTCCCAGCCTTTGGGAAGACCTGAAAGTTAATCTGGCTGCAATGGATGGATGGGGCAGGTGTTCAGAGCATGAAGCAGAGAAAGCATTTCTGGGTAAGACAACAGCCTGCAAGGACTTGAAAAGGTGAGAGGAAGGCAGGCAGAAGGAGACATTCAGGGGCTAAACTGGTGTGCAGACAGGGGAGGAGTGAAGACAACTGTCAGATTGAGGGTGGAAAGGCTGGAGCTGATTGTGCTGGAATGAAGACTTTGGGTTTATCCTAATGACAGCAGACATGCTCAAGAAAGGAAATAAAATGTCCAAATCTGTGTGTTAGGGAAAATAGGCTTTGGGTTTGGGATTTTTTTGTAGAGAGACAGGGTGGAAAGAAGAGAAGGATTGGGCAAATTAATTAGGAGGCTATGGCAAATATTCTTGGCAAAGGCAAGAACAAACAAGTTACATTGCAGTATGGGTCTGGGGGTCCTGGCAGTCCTTGCACTAGCCTTCCTGGAGAGAAATCCAAGTTTTCATCTTTGGTGGAAAACAGAGGAGAGGTGAGGTTTACCAGGTCAGCTCCTGAGCCCCAAACACATCACCCCAGGAGGTAAGTCACCAAACATATGCCCAAAGTCACCAGCCCTTGGTTAAGCACCTGGAAAGTTATTACAAAATAATTTCATGGGGTTGAGTATTCATTAAATAGCCCTAAATGGATTGTTTTGTTTTGAATGAGGTTATGGAAATGTCAGTAATAAATGAGTAACCTTGTGAGCAGGAATTGCTCATTTCAACATTGCCTATAAGCTGAGCTCTCTCTGTCCTTTGACTCAGAAAAAAATCATTCATGCGTGTGCATATTTAGGTGCCTAGTTTCCTTTCGCCCACCCCAACACTGCCGATTACCACCTGGAAGCTGACCTGAATCTTTATCTCTAACCCAGATCTGTCTCCAGAGCTTTAGCTCTTGAATCAATTAGGATCATGTTTTGCTGCAGGTGACAGAAAACCAGTTCTAGCACTTGAACCAAATAAGAGTTTATTTTTCTCAGATGGTAGAGAGCCCAGGACCTTATCTCAGCTGCACAATGCCACAATCCTTCTGTCTTCCTGCTTCAGTGTGTGCCCTTCATCCTCATGGTCCTAAGATGGCCACTTTGTGTCCCAAGCATACCAACCCTGTTTAGAAGGGAAGAAGGAAGAAGAGGAAAGGGCAAAAGGAAAATGCCAGCTTAGCCTGTCCATCATTATCAGGAAAACAATAGTCTTTCCAGAACCTGTACCTAGTGATAGCCATTTAGAGCTATTCCGTTAGAACAAGGAGTCACAGGAGCAACCATAAAGAGTCCAGGAAGACTGGCAAAAGCGTCTACAAGAGTGGGTATTTTCACTGAGCTTATCACTACCCCAAACAAAATTGGCTTCTGTTAGGCAAGGAGTAGGGGAAAAGGATATTGAGTAACTGACAGACCTGCAGAGATCTGCATTTCCAACTCTCTTCTGAACAGCTCTGCTTGTATATTTCATAAGGATCTTAGATTCAGTATATTCTCAAGCAATTTCATCATTTTCCCTCCACACTAGCTTCTCTTCCAATAGTTTCTTTACTATGGTGAAATTCACAACCATTGACCCGGTTTCTTAAAGAGTTACTTGACTCTTCCTTCTCCCCACCCAGCCACATCCAATCAGTTTTTGACACTTGTGGATTCTTCTGTCTGCCTCGCTCTTTCTCCCATGGCCATGGTCTCAGTGCTCATCGCCTGTGTCCTAACTGATGGCCTTGAAGAAAGTCTTGCTCTGTCTCACTCACAAGCTGGCTTATTTATTTATTTATGGCACTGGGAATTGAGCCCAGGGGGCACTCTACCTCCGAGCTGCACTCCCAGCCCTATTTTATTTTGAAACAGGGTCTTGCTAGGTTGATGAGAGTCTCACTACTTGCTAAAACTGTCTTCAAACCTGCAATCCTCCTATCTCAGCTTCCCAAGTACTGAGATTACAAGCATGCACCTCCACACCATGCCCGATTCTCACAAGCTTTTCTTTACACTGTGGCTATCAGAGGACTCCTTTTTCCTTTTCACTTTTGCTTTCGTTTTTTTAATTTTTAAAATTTTTTTTATTGTACTGGGGATTGAACCCAGAGACATTCTACCACTGAGCTACACCCCCAGCCCTTTTTTCTTTATTTTTTATTTTGAAACAGGGTCTTGCTAGGTTGCTGAAGGCCTTGCTAAATTGCTGAAGCTGGCGATGAACTTGCGATCCTCCTGTCTCAGTCTCTCCAAGTACTAGGATTATAGGCATGTGCCATCATGCCCAGCCAAAGGGCTTTTTTCTCAGACTCAAAACTACTAATGTCCTCTCCCACATAAACAACTTTCAGTGATTTCTCACTCTCTGTAGGATAAGGTGCAAACTCCCTGACATGACCCACAGGCTTTGACCTGGTCCTGCCCACATTCCTAAAACACTTCCTCTTCCTTGAGAGAGCCTCTTCTCATGCTCCTGGACTTTTGTGAATCTTGCCCCTTCGTCTCCAGTCTCCTGTCATTTCTGCCTCTGTTGTTGACTTCTTCTGGTCTTTCAGGTCTCCGCCAAGGCCAAGCTTCCTCCAGAAACTCTCCTCTGGTCTCTCGTTGTCACTCCTCTCTCAGCAGCAGGATCGGTGGCTCTCAAACTTCACATCAGAATCGCTGCTTGTTTTGTCCCAAACAAGAGGGATCTCTAGAGGCCCGGTGGAGTCTACATGCTGAGCAAGCACACTTGATGTGTCCTGTAGTTGCTCAAAAAGCTTAGGATTTTGGAGCATTTCAGATTTTCAGATTAGGGAATGATCAACATGTATAGGCAAATACTCAGATGTGACTGAGGAATGGGTAATGGATATGTTGTTTCATTTCCGTGTGTGTCTTAAATAATTTGTGAAGGCTTCATTAAGATATGTTGAAGAGGGACGTTGAGGTCCAGAAACGTTTTAAATCTCTCTTGGGCTCTCCCTACCACCTGCTGCCTCCTGCCTGCTGCCTCCCTAAGCCTCTCAGCTGCCTGTGAGCCTACCCTTACAGTACTTGTAGCCAGTGTCCAGGGACTAATGTCAGGCCTGTGAGCACCTGAGGGCTTGAGGTCTAGCAAGCCCTAGGTACTGAATGATCTGGTCTGTAATCCCCACCTCCACAAAGCAGGGTGCCTGCTCTCCCGGTGTACTGAGTCCCAGCATGGAGCCAGGCTAGTACCTAGTTCCACCTCCTGGAGCTAGGCCCAGCCAGAAACCACTGCAGTGAGTTGTGCAGTCCTGGTCTCTCTATTGCAAACCTCAGCCCAAACCTGGAGAGTGCACGCCAGGACATACTGCAAATCCCTGTTTAAAAAGAAGTTCATCTCAGCTTTTTTTTCTTTTCTTTTTCCCATGTACTGGGGATCAAAGGGCCTTGGGCATGCAAAGCATGTGTTCTAGTACTGAGCTACACCCTCAGCTTTTTTATAGCCATGGAGAACTTGTAAATTACCTGAACTTCATCAGTATCAGATCTGATGTGAAAAATGTAATGTGGCAAAAGATACTGATAAGCACAAAAAGCAGGTTGTAAAACAGTCTGTGTAATGAAATCCCTATGTGGGGAAAGGAGTGCTAGGGATTGAACCCAGGGACATTCTACCTCCAAGTTACATATCCAGACCATTTTTTATTTTGAAACAGGGTCTCAATGGGTTACTGAGAGTCTCACTATGTTGCTGAGGCTATCCTCAAACCTGTGATTCTCCTGTCTCAGCCTCCTAAGTACTGGGATTACAGGCATGTGCCACCATGCCTGACTGAAATCCCAATTTTAAGTGAGTGCATGTATGCATAGAAGATTTAAAAAAAAAAAAAAAAAAGAGCCAGAAATGAGTATGTAAAATTGAGTTAGGAATGATTTTTATTACTGACTGTATTTGCTAAATGTTCTACTATGTTTTCAAAGCTGAGTTTCAAAAAGTACATAGGTTAAAAAATTCACCAAGTTCACAGCTGGGCATGGTGGCACATGCTTGTAATCTTAGTACTTGGGAAGCTGAGAATGGAGGATCATAGGTTTGCAGCCAGCCTCAGCTACTTAATGAGGCCCTCTGCCCCTTAGTGAGACCCTGTTTCAACATAAAGAATAAAATATACAGCTGGGGGTATGGCTTAGAGGTAGAATGCCCCTGTATTCAATCCCCAGTACCAAAAACAAACAAACAAACAAAAAAATTTCACCAAGTTCAAAAGAATACTTAAAAATCTACCTCTTATTTTCTTTCTTGGCTTCTTCTGCAGCTGAGGACTTTTATACTGAAACAAAAGGACATTTGGATTTTGATATAAAAATGAATAAAGTGTTTGTTCCTGGGCTTATTCCATTAAGAGACTAGAGATTCTTAAAGTTAGGATGGAAGTCAGCTTTGGAATCAGAGATTTTAGCCAACAGCTCTGCCACTAGGTCTTGAGCAAGCTACCAAGCCTTTCTAATGCACAGCTTTCTCTACTTTACTGTGTTGTTATTATTACTATTTTGTACTGGGTATTGAACTTAGAGGCATTCTACTTCCAAGCTACACTCCTAGTCCTTTTTACTTTTTATTTTGAAACAAGGTCTTGCTAAATCGCTGAGGCTGACCTAGAACCTGTGATCCTCCTGTCTCAGCCTCCCAAGGAATGGGGATTACAGGCATGTACTATCATACCTGGTAGCTTTCTTTACTTTAAAATGGAAATAATCAATCTCCCCAACATTTTATTGTAAACATTAGATGAGATGATGTATGGAAAGCACTTAGTGCCGTTGTACACATTTAAATGCCTGGAAAAATGCCAGATGCAGTCATTATGGTAATTATTACAGGGGTGTGACACATGAACTGGCAGTAAGTCTTCAGAAATATCTGCTAGACACCTGGACTGATTGATAATCCATGTATTTAGCAATGAATGAGTTCCACAGTGAAAAACAAATTCCTTTGTAGCTGAGGGGTGAGGTGAAGGGTTCAGTGCGGGAGAAGGGCTGATATTATACTTGATAGCTGAAGCAGGCCAACAAAGGGCTGTGGGCAAAGCCAGACATATCTGCTCTCAGAAATTGCCGGAAGCCAGGCATAGTGGCGCACGCTTGTAATCCCAGTACTTGGGAAGCTGAGACAGGAGGATCACAGATTCACAGCCAGCCTCAGCTACTTAGTGAGGCTCTCCACAACTTAGTGAGACCCTATTTTAAAATAAAGAATAAAAAATAGGACTGAGGGTGTAGCTTGGAGGTAGAATGCCCCTGGGTTCCATCCCTAGTACCGCAAAAAAAAATAATAAATAATAAATAATAATAATAATAATAATAATAAGGAAAAAGCAAATCCCCCAACAATCAGAAGAAGATTAAGAGCTGGGCCTAGAAGAAGTTCCTATGCATTCATCCTTTGCACTGAACTCAGTGTCCTTGACTGCTGTGGGTGAGCAGTCTCCCTCGGAACTTGGAGCTCCTGGATTGTTTTCACAGGCACTGGTGGCAGGTAGAAAGCATAGTGGGACAGGTAAGGGACTAACCTTTACTGAACCTCGATTATATCTGAGACAATTTATACACCTTTATTTCTCCACTGAATCCTTATACTTTTTTGAGTTAGGGATTATGACCCCATTTGTACACTCAATGCTCAGGATTAGGGAAATTAGTGATTTGATGAAGGTCACATAGGTACTAGGTGATGAAGCTAGAACTCAAACTCAAAGGCTGACTTACCACACTACCTGCCAAACTCACTGCCTTCTATTGAAGACTCCACGGAAGAAGTGGCTGAATGTAGTGGAAAGCAAGAGCTCTGAAATCAGAAAAGTTGGATTTGATTCTTTCAGGGTGGATCACTTATCTCTGGGCCTTTGGGGTTTGTTTGTTTGTTTTTCCTGCAAAATGAGGATCATGATACCTGAAGCACTGGATGCTGGGGCAAATCAAGTAGGTCTGAAAGTGCTGTTAAGCTTCGAAGAGCAGCCAAGCATACGGCAAACGCCTATAGTCCCAGTACTTGGGAGACTGAGACAGGAGGATTGCAGGTTCAAGGCCAGCAGTGCAATCCTGCGAGACCTTGTTTTATAATAAAAAATAAAATAGGGCTGGGGATGTAGCTCAGAGGTACTGGGTTCAATCCTCAGTACCACAAAAACAAAAACAAAACAACAGCAACAAACTTCAGAGAACTATGCAAGTGTCCCTGGTGGTTGTTAGGAGCTAGAATTTTAGGATATCTCTGGAGGAGACTGTGCCGAGGAAGGTACCAGATGAAAGGTCGGTCGGCCCTCTGCTTGAACCTGTAGAGATGAGCTAGAGGGTGTGGCTTTGCTCACCTGGATCAGGAGCATTTTTGCAGTGTTTGGCACTTCAAAGCAGATCAATGAACATTAACTGAAATTAATCCAGGCACTGCATGGGAAGTGGCTCAGGTGAGGATCAATCCTTTTGTTAAATATTTGTCATTCACTCTCTGCAAATCCCTGAGCTGGGCCCGGGGGGATAAAGGAAAATAAAATAGATCCTTCGTAACATATGACATACCACTAGAGAGGTTCTTTGGAACTGCTGTGGAAATAGGAATGAAAGATCTAGACACAGCTGCAAAGGATGGAGTAATCCCAGACATCCCAGAAGCAGGGAGAGCTGTGGATGGCCAGAGGCAGAGGGAAGATGTCTGTGTGGGGCAAGAGAAGGAGAGACTGGGAAGGTGGGAAACATCAGGTGGGAGATAAAGGGCCATGGACCTTTGTTCTAACTCAGTGGGTGGTCAGCATCATTTTGAACCATGGACCTCAGTGGGACTTAGGGAACTAGAGGAAGGGGATGGGGAAGGATGAGATTGGGAGGAAGGAAGTGGTGGGATGCTTTGAGGAAAGGGATGGATTAGGGGATAGGAATTATCCAAAGAGGAACTTCGTTTGCTTGAGAATGGGTCAAAGGGTAGGATTCCCTGCTGAAAGATCACTTCAGGACATGGGGAGCATTCAGTGTCTAGAAGTCTTGCCCTTCTTATTAAAGATTCACGTCTTTAGTCATTTCCTCAATTACTTCATCTGTAGACAAATGCTGATTATATGTATTTTATATGGTTGCTGTAAGGAATAAATTAGATCAATACTATAGCATTTGTGCCCCAAGAAACATATGTGAGAATGTTCCTAGCCATGATGCGTGGAATGCAGAAACACTGGGACCATCTTAAGTGTCCCTCAATTCAGTAGATAAATAAATTATAATGTATTCTTAAAACAGAATACTAGCCAGATGCAGTGGTGCACCCTTGTAATCTCAGTACTTGGGAGACTGAGACAAGAGAATCACAGGTTTGTGGCCAGCCTCAGGAACTTAGTGAAACCCTGTTTCAAAATTAAAAAAGAAGATAGGGCTGGAGTGTAGCTCAGAGGTAGAATGCTCCTGTGTTAAATTCTCAATAACACACACACACACACACACACACACACACACACACACACACCAGAATATTATACAGTCAAGATAATGAATGGATTAGAATTCTAAGCATCCACAAAAGTAAACCTCAGGAACATAATGTTAAATGAACAAAGGAAGTCACAGAAAAATATGGGAGGTCACAGAAAAATAAAATTCTAATTTCTTTTATCTAAAGCTTAAAAACATGTAAAACTAAAAAAAAATCCTTTGAGGATGAAAATATGTGGTAAAACTATAAAGAAAAACAAGTGAACAAAACAGAAAATTCAAAAGCATGGTTATATTGGAGTGAGAAGAAAGGAGGTGGAATGGGGTCGGAAGGGTATTAAGGAAGTCTCAAAGGTAATGGTATGTTCATTTAAAAGATTGAATTTAGGTGCATGAGTTTTTTTGCATCATTATTCTTTATGCTTTATACATTTTTTTTGTGTGTGGTACTGGGGATGGCAGGGGCATTCTACCTCTGCCATACCCACAGCCCTATTTTTTTTTAATTTATTTTGAAACAGGGTCTCTCAGTAAGTTACATGAGGCTGGTGGTGAACCTGTGATCCTCCTGTCTCAGCCTCCCAAGTACTGAGGTTATAGGCATGTGCTACCATGCCCAGCTATACATGTTTTATAAGTATGTTTTTAACCTATTTAGTATTAATACAAACAATTAAAGAAAACTATCCCACTCAAACTCAGCATTTGGCTGGTGGGGTCTTATAGGGGTTCAGCGTGTGAGTTGGGAAGTGTTATTTCTGTTGAGGACCCATCTTCCCCTGTCGCAGGTGGATGTTTGTCTACAAGGATTGCAGGGCGTTCAGATCCTATAAATACAAATGTCATAAAAACTTTAAAAGGTAGCTCAATGCTTGCAAGGACAAACGGATTCTGACAGCAGCTGGTAAAGAGCTGACAGTGGATTATTCATTTGAATTTGAAAAACATAGAGATGAACCTGCCAAGTACCAGCAAGAACCATGGAATAAAACCATCGATGCAATGAAGTGAGTTGAGGAGATCAAACAGAAATGCCAAGCTAAATTTATAATTAACAGGTTGAAGAAAAATACAGAGCTGCAGGATGTTCAGGACATCAAAGAAGTCAAGCAAAACATCCATCTTATCAGGCCCCTCTTGCAGGCAAAAGGAAGCAGCTGGGGAAAAATTAAAAGGTTCAGCAATTACAACAGGATGTGGACGTGGAGGATGTTTCCTAAAATCTCACTGTTTGTGACGATTATTACGTGTACATTTGAAAATCTCCTTTGGAGACTCAGAACTTCTAAGTTTTTTGTTTGTTTGTTTGTTTTTGAGGTACTGGGGATTGAACCCCAGGGGCATTCTACCTCCGAACTACACCCCCAGTCCTATTTTTTTTTTTAATCTTTATTTTGAAACAGGGTCTCACTAAGTAGCTGAGACTGGCTGCGAATGCAGATCCTCCCATCTCAGCCTCCCAAGTACTGAGATTACAAGTGTGTGCCACCAAGCCTGGCTAGAACTTCTAAGTTTGTATTTATTTTTTATAAAATATCACTCAAATGAAAGGTGACCTCCTACATTGCTGTCTGCAAGGCATCAGCACATAGATGTTAGATGCATCTCAATGTTTTTTTGTGTGTGTTTTGTTTGGGTACTGAGGATCCAACCCAAGGGCATTCTAATTCTGAGCTACACCACCAGCCCTTTATTTTTTATTTGGAAAGTCTTGGTAAGTTTCTGAGAGTCTCACTAAGTTGCTGAGGCTGGCTTTGAATCTGTGATCATCCTGTCTCAGCCTCCCTAAGTACTGAGATTACAGGTGCGTGCCACCACACCCGGCTGCATCTCAATGTTAAATCTTCACTGACAGATATGCTTGTATAGATGATGAATATTCTGTTTATAAATACAGAAGTGAAATGTGGACATAAAATAGTCAT
>PVLC010030360.1:5519-19652 GCA_004027655.1 Graphiurus murinus | reverse complement strand
TTACTCAGCCATAAAGAAGAATAAAATCATGTTCTTTGCAGGGAAATGGATGCAACTGGAAAACATTATGTTAAGTGAGATTAGTCAGTCACAAAGAGTTAAGAAGCATATGTTCTCCCTAATATGTGGATGCTAGGGAGGGGATGTGGCATAGGAGGGTCTCCAGATGAAAAGGAGAGACCCTCGATAAGCAATGAAGATGATTTAATTGTAGTGGACGCAGGGTGCAGAGGGACGCCCTAAAGCACATGATGTAATTACACAATCATATCAAGGTCACTCACCGAAGTGAACCTGAGGGGGAGGGAAGGGGAGGGGATTGGGGTGGGAATTGGGGAAAGGGTCAAATGAGAACTGTGTGCAAATACGTTGTTAACAACTCGTACTTAACAAAGATGTATGCTATATTGCACGAATTACTACAATAAAAAATTTAAAAAAAAATGTTCCTATTGGTATTTAGTGTCATGTATATACAAAACAAAAGCATTTATTTTATCAATAGCCACATACCAGGTTTTGTTGCTTTTTTCAGCCACAAAATTATAATGAGAATAGTAGTTGCAATTGGAGTCATTACTTAATTACATTTTGATTATCTATTCTCATTCCCTGGGATCCATTAATCTTTTTGCCAAAGTCAAAAGATGAGTTAAAGGGGGCATGGTAGGAGTCACCAATCCTTTATTTCTCAAATATGTGATGATGACAATAATCTCTGTATTCTTTCAGAGATGCAGCATTGCCTTTGGAATACTATTTACATATGTAGAGGCAGTCCTATTGGTTTCCAGCTTGATTTTTTTATCTTAGTAGCCCTCATTCCATAGATCAGACAACTAACATATGTATGTTCAAATTGTACATTATATAATAGAGGAAATATCTATAGGTTAGTCTTTCAGAATCACTATGCAAACTGAGAGACATACTCAAGCTAAAAGTCCACTGATCATGTGCTTTTCATCAGTTCCTTCTCTAACCTTTGAACCACAGTGAAGTTTGTATCTCAAGATACTTGTACCATTTCAAAACCAGTGTTTAACTTACCTTTACAACTTCTTTCCCTTCTGAATCCACACTCTGTTAAAGTTTAGCATGATCTATTTTCTTTCTTTTTTTTTTTTTTGTGGTACTGGGGATTGAACCCAGGGGCATTCTACCTCCAAGCTATACCCCCAGCCCTATTTTTTATTCTTTATTTTGAAACCGAGTCTCACTAAGTTGCGGAGTGCCTCAGTAGGTAGCTGAGGCTGGCCGCGAACCCGGATCCTCTGGTGTTAACCTCTCAAATGCTGGGATTACAAGTGTGCGCCACCACGCCCGGCTACATAATCTATTTTCTAAAGTTTAAAAGGTTCTTTCCTCAAGGTAACTCAACTTCATTCAAGGAACTCTGTTTCTGTGAACTGTTCCAAGTCCTGACTTTATGGAGGGGCTATAACTTTCTGTTTTGGTCATTTAAATGAAATGTTTGTTCTCTAAAGCTAGAAACTTTATGTTTATATGGTTCAAGAAAGACATTAGCAGGCTGTCCATCTGTATTAGTTGACAGGTAGCTAATGCCAAAGATGAGTGCAAGTCATACTTGCAAACTAAATACTGCTCCCACTCTCCATACAATGAATACTCCATTACAGTAACTATAACTTTTCTTTGAAGACAGTACTGTCGGGTGGCCCCTGTTGCCATGGGATCCCATTCTTCCCAAGGGCTTATGTATGTTTCTCAGTTTGATGGCATCAGTCCCCATTATGATTCTTCCCTGTATATAACACAGGGGGTGGGGAGTGGGGGTTGAGAGGAGAGAAAGAGAGAGAGAGAGGACTTCAAACACTGTGGTCTTCCTTTTATTTCTCACAGAATGAGAAATCCTCATAGTCTTCTTCTGGAACCTACTGGAATGTATAAGTAGGTCTTACATGATAAGTACACTCTATTATTTCAATCTCCATAAGCCTTCAGATAGTTTCCTCTACAGTACCCCAAGGAAGTTCTGACATTTAATCTTTACTTAATATAGGCCACCTCTGAGTCTATGTTTCAGTCAACCAAGAAGCAAACTGTTAGCACTATGCCTAGCCATTTAATCTAAAACATTAAATCTTGAATCTCTGCATAATTGAACTCATAGTAACAAATTTGATATGATCTAGCTTTTTATTCCTTCTAATTCAATCCCTTGATTTTATAAAGAATTTCCACATTATTAGCTAGAATATAAATTATTATTTTGCCAGACATAACATCTCATGAGTCGTATTTTGCATGTTGCCCTTAAAGGTCCGCTGGGATATGAGTCTGGTCATAGGTTTAAAAGTGACAAGAGATGTGGGATCCTGAGAAGGATAAGTGCCTTGCAAGGCAGCTATTTCATGGAAGTCATTATAATTGCTTCAGAAAGGTGATACTCACCTACTCATGCAGGCATGAAGTTGCTATTTTAACCTCTTTAATTTTTTTCTGTTATTGAGTCTAAACAGTGAAATTGTCATTATATTTACCATATCAGAATCTAAATATTCAAAGGATAGAGATTTAGTCAGCTTTTGGATAAATGAGGTAAACTTGATGAATATATAAACCTTATATTTTAAAAGTGTTTGTGTTGAAAAGATTGGAACAAACAACTTTAATAACATTGAAATTATAAGAGACAATCTTCACTTATAAAAAAGTCTTTCTCCTCTCCATTTTTTGACATGATTAAAAAACAAAACATTATGTTCATATGTGTCTATCTAAGGAGAAGTTCTAGCCTTATCCTGATAATCCCAGAAGTAGAGGGGAAAACAGTCAGTAGAACATAGTAAATTCAAGAAACCATAATGCAAAATAGCATTTAATAGAAAATATTTATTTTTCTTTTTTTAATTTTTAAAATTTATTTTAACTGATACACAAAAATAAATCTTTTACATATTAATGTTTTGAGATATATGTATTACATGATATTTAAATGAGGTTTAGCTATTTAACTCCTCAAATATTTGGTATTTAATTCCTCAAATATTTGTTATTTCTTTATTTTTTTATGAAGAAAAAAGGTTTATTAAACTCACAGTTTGGAGATTTACATCCCACATGAGATAGCCCAATGGTTTGACCTCTGATGACAGCAGCATATGACAATGATTACAGCACTTCTCAGAAGAAATGGTCACATCTTGAACTAGAAAATAGAAAGGACAGATGGTCCAACAATTCCTTTTAAGGACATGCCTACAAAGACCTAAGGTTCACATTACCTCCCAATTGCCCCTTTCTATGGAACAGATCTTCAACATGTTTATCTCTGGGAGGCACTACCCATATTTATTTATTTTTTTAATTTTTATTTTTATTCATGCATTTTAAGCATACATCTTTGTTAGGTACTAATTGATAACGATATATGTGCTCACAATTCTCATTTGACCCCTTCCCCAAATTCCCTCCCTGCTCCCTCGCCCTCCCTCCCTCACAAGTTCAGTTTAGTATCTATGTTTATAGCTGCACAATTTACAATAACCAAACTATGGAAACAGCCAAAATGTCCATCGATAGATGAATGGATTACAAAACTATGGGATACGTACACAATGGAATTTTACTCAGCCATAAAGAAGAACAAAATCATGTTCTTTGCAGGGAAATGGATGCAACTGGAAAACATTATGTTAAGTGAGATTAGTCAGTCACAAAGAGTAAAGAAGCATATGTTCTCCCTAATATGCAGATGCTAGGGAGAAGATGGGGAATAAGAGGGTCTCCAGATTAAAAAAGGAGAGACCCTCGATAAGCAAAGAAGTTGATTTAACCGAAGGGATTGGACGGGGTGGGGGGGCACACTAATGTATTTTTCTACTCTATATACTTAAACAAATTCTATTCTTTAGCTGTGTTGTTTTCTAGAAAAAATTATTTTCTTCTTAGGCTGATGTTGATATTTAGCATCTTGTTTTGTGACTAATGGCTTAAGTACATTACACTGTTAGGCAACAGAAGTACAAAGTCTTGTGTCCTTATCTCTTTATGGGGAAGAGGAGGAATGAGGAAGCAGCCAGTGGAAAGCTCACCAAGGGCTGTATACATGTATGTCAGCATCACTATGAGGCTACGTTATGATGTGACTAGAATGCACTAATAAAAGTATAAAAAAGTCTAGTGATGTCTCAGAATATTTCAAAATTCTTTGATGCATTAAGGAGCTTCCTTCTCTAGTAATAACTTCCAGTTACTCTAACAGGGAATAGAATGGGGCTCTTTTGTTAGTAAGATTAGCCAAGAGATTTATTAAATGGACACTTGAAAGAATTCAATCCTTTTTCAAAGGAGGCTTATGAAGAAAGAGCTATTCTTAAGGTTATACTTTATACATTGTTGATGAACTAACTTTGTAAAAAGCAAATGACTAAGGATCTCCCCCTTAACTTTTCAATAACTTTTAATGGCATTTTGAATTTCTCAATGCCCATTCAGTTAGCAGGTAGAATTATTATCCCATTTTTAATAAGACATTATATATAGCTTTTGAATTGGCAAAACTTTCTAAGTTAAACACTTCAAGAATTTTGAAATTAAATGTTTCTACCACATCATCTCTTTTAGTTGTAATGACCCTTCAATTACATGTTCTTTTTCTCTTTCACGTATCCTAGCTTGCATCATAACAAAAATTCACAACTAGTCTCCATAATAAAATTATGTCAGTTAAAAGTTTTATATATTTTTATTTCTTTATGAAAATTTTAACATATCCTCATTATTCAATTGTTGAATTTTGCTTATTGGTGACAGCATTATAAATTTATTTGAACAAACATTTGAGATTTTCTCTATGTTTGAGAAGCTTAAATATTTCCGATGTAATAATATGCATCATTAATATTTATTTTTTTATTTTTATTTTTATTTTTATGTGGTACTGGGGATGGAACTCAGGGGCATTCTACCTTCCAGCTACACCTCCGGTCCTATTTTTTTTATTCCTTATTTTGAAACAGGGTCTTACTAAGTTGTAGAGAGCCTCACTAAGAAGATGAAGCTGTCTGAGAACCCGGATCCTCTGGTCTCAGTCTCCCAAGTACTGGGATTATAAGCGTGTGCTACCACTCCTGGCTCATTAATATTTATTTACAAATCTTTTTTATCTTACATTGTACAACACAGACCTCTGAACTATCTTCTAAATTACAGTAATTTCAAATTTGTCCTCAATTAGTGAATATTCTTTATTTGACCACTATGCCACCTTTCAAAGATTAGGATGTTGCATATTTTCATGTGGGTTCCTCATTATATCTCAGTTTATTTGTACTGGTCCAGTTTCTCTGTCAGCATATAATTAAGGATAGAGACAATGTTACATTTTTAAAATAAAATATCAATATGTTATAGAGCTGCTGGGTATGGTGGCATATGCCTATAATACCAGTACTTAGGAGGCTGAGACAGTAAGATCACAGATTCCAGGCCAGCTTCAACAACTTATAAAGGCTCTGTTTCAAAATAAATAAATAACAAGGGTGAGGAGCATATTTCGGAGGTAGAATGCCCCTGAGTTCAATCCCCACTGCCACAAAATAAACAAACCAACATATAGTAGAACTTAGGGCATGATAATGTTATAGCTATCTCAGATGATAGCACCTACTTTAGCAATACAATTCTCATCTTTTCTGAGTGTGCATAATAAAAGAAATAGTCTTTGGGAGAATAAATTAGCATTGTCAATAATATAAACTAAAAGTAGGGCTGGGGGTATAGCTCGGAGGTAGAATGCCCCTGAGTTCAATCCCCAGTACTGCAAAAAAACAAAAAGAATATAAACTAATATTATATCTAGAACCTTACCAGCAACTCATCTATTTTCTGCATACTAATATTTTATAATCATTGTTTTTTGGAATTATGTTGCTAATGAAGAATTATTTTGTTGATTTAAGGCAGAATTCATAGAACTAAACCATTTGCTCTATCACAAGTAACAATTTACCAGATTCTAAACTCAAATCAAAGTTTATACATTAAAAAAGTAAAATAATGAAAAGATTAACCATTGAGTTACAGCATTGCCTGCTTCTGATTTTAAGATGCAAGATTCATGGGAGGATGAAACAAGAAAATCATGAGTTTTAAACCATCCTTAGCAACTTAATGAGACCCTGCCTCAAAAAAATGGGGGGGGGGCGGTGTTATAGATTAGTAGTAAAATCACTTCTGTGTTCAATCCTCAGTACCAAGGAAAAAAGCAATATTCAAGCATAAGTGGATATTTTCCTTCCCAGGACAAAAATATGTAATAGTGCATTTGTTACATGTTTAAAAATTCATTACATTTCATTATGTGTAAGAAAAGTTTCTCCAGGATTAGATCTAGCTTTCCTAATAATGTCTTTAATAGGATGTGGGGTGGGAAATTTGCCATTTATGTTGCTGATATCAAGAGAGCAATAGTGAAAATGGTTCAGTGATTTAAGAATGTGCTTAAATTCTTTTTGATCTGGTAAAATTTTCAGTCAGATCAAGTCCTATGAATATAAGTTTCATATGTTTACTACCTACTGTGTAAAGTAAGTGTTTATACTATAGAGTTACAAAACCAGTACTTTCAATTCCAGCATGTCCCCTACAATATTATGGGCTTAATAAAAAATAGAATTTTACTCTTCCATTCATATTTTTTATATCAGAGTTGAAGTACATTGAGAGATAGTAAAGTTAGATCATCTTATTTTCCACATTAGAGAAAAAACATCCAAACATTGACTTTCTGAAACTGACTGCCCCCACCTAGCATAATATTCTGATTTTATCCATTTTCACCAAATTATATAATTTTGTCATTCTTTATGACTAAAATTCCATTGTGTCTATATACCACATTTCCATCATCTATTACTGGTGAAAGAAAGAACTTAAATGATGCTGTGCCCATGTATGAAAGCATCACTACCAAGCTCACTATTATATATGGGCAGGGATGAGTAGCAGGATAAGACCAAGGCTTGTGTGCTTATTTATTTATTTTTATTTATTTGTATGACTATGAATTTCATTATGAGCTACATTACAAGGCACCAATAAAAGTATATTTTTAAAAAGATAAAATTGATAACCTTCTAGTTAGGCTAACTCAGAAAAAAAATTGAAACAAAATATAAATAAATATCAGAAAATAAAGAATAGGTAGGAACACAACTATTGTATTTAGTCATCAAGATGATACATAGTCTTCTTTGTGTACATAGTTTAATGGCCATAATGGTTAATATCTAAATTCTTAACTCTTGAATTTTCTGTCACTTAATGATTATGTGACTTTGGACAAACTAATTGAATATTCTCTATGTCAGTTTCTTCATTTCCAAAATTGAGGTGCTACTACATATAAATGTGTGCTAAGCCTTTTCAATCCTGATCTGTATTTTCAATCCTAATTCTATATTTCTAAATCTCTCAGTAACTTCTCAATCTGGTTATACCACAAATTTTGAAGTTCTGGATGTGCAATTTTTTTAAAAGTATATATTATGAAAAAAGAGAAAAAGATAGACCAAATAGCTTAAATAATTTAATAATAAGACATGAAATCATGTTTTAAAAATGTATAGTCTATAAGAAAATAATGTATTATGATTAAAAAAAGAAAAGTTACTGCATTTGTGGAAGCAGGAGCTGTACATAAAGGATTGGTACTAATGTTATTATACTAATATAGAAAGGAAAGGGAGTGAGACAAGAAAGCTGGAAACTAATCTTTATTTTTTTAAATACAAGATATATGGAGAAAAAATATTTGGTGAAGAAATTGAAGTGATCAAAGAAACAAAAGAAGGAACAAAATTTTCATATAACAGAATAAGGAAGAGATGTTTTGAAAAAATGAATAGCTAAATCTATTGAATGACTTAACAACATTAGTAAATATGAAAAAGACCTTGCATTTAATGATTTAATATACAATTTTTTCTATAAAATAAAGTATGGGGAAAGAAATCAGACTGAAATAAAATAAAAGGTACTAAGAAAGATTTATAAGTGTTCTGGGAGGAATGCTTATTTAGGTTATAGAATGTAAAAATCAAATGATAAGTAGAGTTTGAATTTTCATAGTGAATTTTCATCATTTTAAAGGACTATCTCACTAACATTATAACAACCCCAAGAGGCTCATTAATCAGAGATAAATGTAGCAGTGAGAAAAATATGCACACTTAAAGTATTTCTGTTGTTGCTTTAAAAATAATATAGAAGTAAATATTTTCAGTGGCAAAACATGCCCTGGTCTAAATATTTTTCAACTTTGGATTGTGATCACAGAGACTATGTCTGACAAAACACTACCAAAACAAAAAATTTCTGAATGTGTCTATTCAGGCTATCTTGAGGATTCATTATACATGTCAGAAAATTTAGAAATTCAGAGGATGCCTAGCAAAGAAGTCAATGAAGAATGCTTCATACTTGGATGGACAAACCAACTTCCAGCCCTCTTCTAAGTTGGGGTTAGAAGGTGAGGTGAGTCCCACAGAGAACAACCACTCTTCATATAATACATTAACTCTGATTGTAGAATCTGTCTGTGCATGATGTGTGTGTGGGTAGACAATAGTTCTAAGAGGTCTATCATCACCTCTATGTAAAAGAGAAACTAGAATTTCATTTGCAAAAATCATCAGCAGAGTATTTCATTTAGAGTCAACAAACTTATCAATGGAGATTTGCAATGTATTTTCAATGTTATTTGCTAAAGGAGACTATGAATAAATGTACATAGGTGGCCCAGTCAGTGAAGGCCAGGGTACTGAAAGGAGAATGCAAGGTGATATGTTTAATCTTTTTCTTGAATAGCATCAGCAGTACCTGTGCTTAGAGAGGCAAAATCTACACAAACTGTTCTGCCAAAACATGGGATGGAGCTGAACCTTGGCAATCATTCTAGAGTCACTTCCTTTGCTTTTTTATTTTCAGTATGGGAGGAATGAAGAGAAATCCTAAGACTAGACAAATCAATGCACAAATACAGAAAAAAACTTACACAAGTAGAGTAATAATTTCCATAGAGATTGGCAAATGAGATTACCTGGACAAAAATAAGTAATAAATAAGCCATCGACATTTCTAAAGGGGAAGCAAGAAAAAAGTTTTGGGACTATCAATTAGGGAAGCATTATAACCAGTATGCTCTTGCTCAGCAGAAGCAAACCTGCATTCAACAAGCTCATTCTCCAGCAAGTGCATCAGCTAGTCAGAGGATCATCTTTCAAAGAATTTGTTCCCCAGCAAACCGTCAATAGTAGTAGTCTAATGATTGCTTAGACAACACTAAAAGCTAACTAGTACTGCTACTGAATATTCTTAAGGCCATATTTTGCTGTCTGAAAAACCAATCAAAGTATCTCATATTAATTGTACATTTACACTAAAACATGCTCTTTATATAGATTAAGCAGAGTACACATAATTTTAATTCATTTGTTTTCTCAGATAATGATGTTTACAACAATATTGCTTGGAAATGTAGCACATAATATACATCCATATTTTTCTCATTTCTTCCTGACATGAGAAGTAGTTGAAAGACTGGATGTAGGGTTATATTGGGCATTAGTCTAGAAGAGCACTTACATTGGGTCAGCCAGCATTGTCTTTTGAAATAAGATTGTTTTTATCTTCTTGTATTGGGATTGAAGCAAGGAGTGTTCTACCTCCAAGATACCCCCAGCACTTTTTATTTTTTTATTTGAAACAGAGTCTAAATTGCTGAAGCTTGTCTCAAACCTGTGATCTTCCTGTCTCGTCCTCCCAAGTACTGGGATTACAGGCAAGTGCCACCATGCCTAGTTCTAATAAGTTTTAAAGTATATAGTTCACATACGCAAAAAAGAAAATAATACTTTTTTGAGATCAGCTCCTGCCCCCATTAGGTGCATTTCTAGTGAAGGAAATGTGTTGTAAATTTTAGGACATGCTTACACTATTCTGAGAGCTCTAGACAAAGAAGAAACCAAGAACTCTTCAGAGGGGAGATACATATTTTTATTTAGTCCTGAAAGTTAAATAGTAATTTGGATTAGGGAGATAGGATAACTGAATACATTTAGAAAAAGAAAAAATCCAACATTTTGGCGATCTGAGAGAGTTAATCACTTTCTTAAACTTGGAGAAATACAAATAGTTGACTCTGGCTAGAATAGATGATTTATCTGGGACAGTCAAAATATGAGGCAAAAGACATGTGAAAATCTGCCATTTTGGATTTAAACATAAAAGTTTATATATATAAATAGTTTGTACAGTAATTAGTAAGAGCTGATTTGCATGGAGAAACAGAATTCTCCTAGGGGTCAATGAGAAAGGACACTAAGGAAAGAAGGTGTTCCATGTACTGATTTCAACAATCAGAGTAGAGTGAAAAATTTTAATAGAACATGTTACTATATTTTGGGGTATCCTCCAAAGGCTTGGCCCTCTTGTTACGTAGTGAAACCTTTAAGATGTTGGAACTAGTGAGAGGTTTTGGGTCATTGGGAATATGTCCCTAAAGAGGATTGTAGGACCCTGATCTCCTTCTTTCTCCCTCTCTCTACTTCCTGGACACCATGAGATGAATAGCTTAGCTAAACTTTGCACTTCTAACCATGATCTTCTGTCTCTCCCACAGGCCCAGAAGAAACAGGGCCTACTGACCATGGACTGAAACTTCTAAAACTGTGAACCAAAATAAACCTAATTTTTAAAAGTAGATTTATCTCAGGCTTTTTTTTACAGTAATACATGTAAATATTTATGCTTATTGTATATGCCTCTGAGTCCCCAAAAGAGATATCTATAGAGTTTGAGCAAATTCATAATGGATTCTTTCCTGACATTTATTGTATTTTTTTTTAGTATGAGATATTGAGCATAACAAAAATAAAAGTAGTACCCCTGTGGTAGATATAATAGCTTATGTCCTTTTTCATAGACAAAAATGATGGATTACTTCAAGACTTACTGAATCATTATCTTCAGGTTACTCATATCAGAATCACCTAAGATATTAAATAACAGATTTTTGTTTCACAATGATTTCTGAGTGAACTGGAGTTTTTTGGGATAACTTTAGGAAATGTTATTTTAAAAATCACCTCAAGTGAGATGACTATGGGCATAAGATCAAAACCACATCTCTAAGCTACAAATTCCATGCAAGCTGGGGAAGGAATGCCATGTATATCAGGTTAACTAACATTTTTTTCAAAGAATAGCACATTCCATCTTTTCAAACATATTTATTGAAGAAATTAGTAAAATAAATGAAAAAGGGAAAGCAAAGCTATATCCTTTTATCTTGCCTATTTTAAAATATGCAGAATTAGACTTCCAAAAGCTGCAGATACTCAAATGCAAAACTTTGATTCTTTACATCAACCTTGTCTTTTCCAAAGTCAGAGCTACATCTTAATTATAAAAGAAAAGTTTTAAAATAGTGATAAGATAATGTTGCCCTTAGAAAGTTTTCAAAACTTAAACATGATGTTTGTGAGAAAATGATTCTTTCTTTTATGGTTGTTTCAAAAAGAAAACAGGAGATATTAATAAAAAGTGAAAAAATACGTATCTTTTAAATTATTCATTCCACTTATCAGAAGTGTAAAATGATGTGGATAAATAACAATATATCTAACTTTTAGTAAAAATGTTACTGAATAGTGTTACAAACATATAGCATAATACCATGGATAAAATATATATAATTTAAGTGCATATTTTATATTCCAAGAAAATATCTGGAAACCTTATTAATTATCATTGCTTTTATAAACTATGATTGGTAATGAGCGAGTAAGTATATTTATATTTACTTTTATCTTTTTTAGAATTGGTTAATTTTTCTCTCCAAGTATATATTATTTTATAATAAATCAGTATAGACTTCTTGATGCATACCATCATGCACTGGAACTCCAATATTTTACCAATATATTCTGATGTGGAAAAAGAGTTTTAATTAAAATAATTCAATATCTAATGTAAATGGAGATTTAAAAAAATGCATTTACCCTCTAATATACCTGATAGATAAGAGAAATATCTGGTGGTATAGAAAATACACACAATATCTTCCTTTTGAGTAATGGGATGCTAGTGATTTTTTACTTTCATTCTATTCCTAAATCTATGGGAAAAATTAAGGGAAAGAGATTTTCATTTACTTTTAAATAATTTATTAAAATTATTTATGTATTTAAAGTACTCTTCACTTCTAAATTGACCTAGTCTATATTCATATGGACAAAATCCAATTGTTCATCTGTTTTAAAACTCTTGTCATAGCTAGATGGATATTAAATTTACACCAATTGCTCTGTGTGATTGTGCACGTTTATGATCCCAGTACTTGAGAGGCTGAGACAGGAGGATCACAGTTTCGTGGCCAGCTTCAGCTACTTAATGAGGCCCTCCACAACTTAGGGAAACCCTGTTTCAAAATAAAGAATAAAAAAGGGCTTGAGATGTACTCAGAGGTAGAATGCCCCTGGGTTCAATCCCCAGTACCTCAAAAAAAAAAAAAATTACAGTAATTAACATGTAAGCAATTGACATCCACTTAAATTTACCTCAGTTATTTTTAGAAGTTGAATATATTTCACATAATTTCTGTCCCAATTTAATGTTAACAAAAATGCATATTATCTTCTATTACTCCTTTGATATTAGTTATTTGTCAATTATATTTATTCCAGTCATAATCACTAAGAGTTAATGTATTTCAGTATTCTAATAGGATTTTGTTCTAAGCCAAGGTGAAATGCACAATTGATTCTCTGGTTTTTTAATCATTCATTGGGTCAAATACTTAACTAGAGTAAATCACTTTTAATCTGTCAGTAGTTAACCCACCCAAATTTTCTAGAACTACTGTCAGATTCTTGAATTAAAAGAGCATATCAGTGACTAATCAACTATTATTTAAGCAATCATCAGGTATTCTAAGAAAGGAAGAATCATGTTATTTAGTAAACTAAATTTAAAATAATCATGTTATTTCTAATATGAAATAAATTAATTTAATTCTATATCAAAATAATTATGTATTACTTAAATGTGTGACAATCTAGAAGCTTAAACCACTGTCTTTCACAAAGAAGTAGAGGATAACAGTACAAAGCCAATAAATAAATTTATGACCTTTTTTCTGACTAGGCTATTGTTTGTTTGTTTGTTTTGAAACAGAGTCTTGCTAGGTTGCTGAATATCAATATTTGATGTCCTTGAACCTGTGATCCTCCTGTTTCAGCCTCCCAAGTAGTGGGATTACAGTATGCATCACCATGCCTGACTATTTACAAATTTTTTACTTCATTTGGTTTCCAGAAACTTTGCAAATTTATTCTCCCATGGAAACATTAGAAATGACATGGGGATGATTTTTGGACAAAAGCAATTTTTCACACAAAATTCAGCACTATACTTTTCTTCCCTTTAGGCAATATGCTGCCAATAATTCTTTCAATCTCTGACTTTTTCCACCACCATCTGGAGATAATTTCTTCTTACAAAGAGTTCATGTCCTTTCATCTCCTAAGGTCTTCATCAATTTCTTTCTTCAGCTTTCTATAATTTTCCTTATAGAGGTCTTTAATCTCCTCGGTTAGGTTTATCCCTAAGTATTTTATTTTTCGGGGTGCTATTGTGAGTGGAATTGCTTTCTGGATTTCTTTTTCAATTGATTTGTGGTTGGCATATAAAAAGGCTTCTGATTTTTTAAGATTGATTTTGTATCTGGACACCTTACTGAATTTGTTGATCAGTTCTATAAGTTTTTTGGTTGAGTTTGTTGGATCTTCTAAATATAGTATCACCTCCCATGCTCTTGGATAGGCAGAATAAATATCATCAAAATGGCCATCCTCCCAAAACTGATCTACAAATTCAATGCAATACCCATGAAATTGCCAAGGACTCTCTTCACAGACATAGAAAAATCAGTCCTTAAATTCATCTGGAAAAACAAAAAGCCCAGGATAGCCAAAGTAGTTCTTAGCAATAAAAATCATGCAGGAGGCATCACAATACCTGACTTTAAACTCTACTACAAAGCCACAGTAATAAAAACAGCATGGTATTGGCACAAAAATAGATACATAGACCAATGGAGCAGAA
>PVLC010030359.1:0-19551 GCA_004027655.1 Graphiurus murinus | reverse complement strand
GGCATTCTACCTCCGAGCTCTACCCCCAGCCCTATTTTTTATTCTTTATTTTGAAACCGGGTCTCACTAAGTTGCGGAGTGCCTCACTAGGTAGCTGAGGCTGGCCGCGAACCCGGATCCTCCGGTCTCAGCCTCCCAAATGCTGGGACTACAAGCGCGCGCCACCACGCCCGGCTCCGGCTTATATTTTATTCTTTATTTTAAAACAGGGTCTCACTAAGTTGCAGAGGACCTCACTAAGTAGCTGAGGCTAGCTGTGAACCTGCCATCCTCCTGTCTCAGCCTCCCAGGTACTGGGATTACAAGTGTGCACCACCACACCCAGTTCATGTTAGATTTTCTAATATTTTATTTTATTTATTTATTTAATTTTTGGGGGGGTACTGGGGATTGAACTCAGGGGCATTCTACCTCTGAGCTATACCCCCAGTCCTATTTTTTATTCTTTATTTTGAAACAGGGTCTCACTAAGTTGCAGAGTGCCTTACTAGGTAGCTGAAGTTGGCTGCGAACCCGGATCCTCCAGTCTCAGCCTCCCAAATGCTGGGATTACAAGCATCCACCACCACGCCCGGTTGACCAAAATTTTAGAAAATTGTTTCAACTGTGAATTTTATGAGGACACCCTGGGTAGTCTAAAATGCAAAAGAGGAAAAGAAAAAAAGCTCCTTTGGACTATGGCCCGAAGGTACATGAAAAACACCTCCAACATGTAACACACACGAGAGGGCCAGGAAAAGGCTTCCAGGAAGGAAGCTTTTTTGTTTTGTTTTGTTCTAAATCTTTGCACACTAAACACAAAAAACTGCTAGCAAATAAGTAGAAAAAATGAAATATCTAGGATATCTATTAAGAGTAAAGAATCAAGCTAGGCATGGTGGCACACACCTGAAATCTCAATAGTTGGGAGGCTGAGATAGGAGGATCACAGGTTCAAGACCAGACTCAGCAACTTAATGAGACTCTCAGCAAACTAATCAGACCCTGTTTCAAAAACAAAAAACAAGCTGGGCGTGGTGGCACACACTTGTAATCCCAGCATTCGGGAGGCTGAGACCGGAGGATCTGGGTTCGCAGCCAGCCTCAGCTACCTAGTGAGGCACTCTGCAACTTAGTGAGACTCGGTTTCAAAATAAAGAATAAAAAAAAATAGGGCTTGGGGGTATAGCTCAGAGGTAGAACGCCCCTGAGTTCAATCCCCAGTACCGCAAAAAAAAACCCCAAAACAAAAAACAAACAAAAAAAGGGTTGGGGAGCTAGGCATGGTGGTGCACACTTGTAATCCTAGTACTTGGGAGCCTAAGACAGGTTCAAATCCAGCCTTGGCAACTTAGCAAGGCTCTCAGCAACCTAGTGAGACCCTATTTCCAAATAAATAAAATCAGGCTGGGAGTGTAGTTTGGAAGTAGAATGCCCATGTGTTCAATCCCTACCACAGTAAAAAAGGAGTGTGGGGGAGTGGAGGAGCTGGGGATATAACACGGAGGTAGAATGTTCTTGGGTTCAATCCATAGTACCACAAAAAAAATAATCACTCTCCCCAAAGGTGCTGCTCTCCGCTATGAACTAGGCTCTCCCTGAAGGAGGGGATGATGGCTCACTGACCGCCTTACCCAGCCCCTAGCACCCCATTGCTTGTCTGCAATGGCTCCATGTTCCCCAACTGCTGTGGGCCCCGGGCCAGATGGCAGGTACCTGCTGGGAGGGGGTGGAGAGGGCAGCGATGAGCTTAGCAACGATGGGTTTCACTTTGGGGTCACTCTTGTCCAAGTGCTTGGCCAATGAGCCCATTAGGACCACCACGCTCTGCCGCACAGCATCGTAGCTGGCATCGTTGGGCGCATCCTTCAGGAACTCCTCAAACACTGGCAGTAGCGAGTTAACATTCTCCTGAAAACCCCAGCCCCCACGACATAGGTCAACCTTACGGGCTGCGTGAGGATGACCATCTCTGCCCCAAGGACCAGATGGGTCTGGCTCTGGGACAGGTATCCTGACAAGCCAGCCAATCAGTTACGCTGGCAGGTTTCCCAGTTTTCCGGCAGGACCACAACACTTATATGAATTTAACATCATCTCTAAGTCTTTTGGTTCAAAAGAAATACAAACATAATCTCCCATCAGGGGCTAGTGTAGTGTCCTGCCAGGATTTCTGCCAGCATCCCTGTGTCCACTGCTCAGCCCCATCTCCTCAGTTGGCTGAAACCCTCTTACCTTCCCATGAGTGTTGAGTGTAGCAAGCGCTGCATCTAACATGCACTTTCGGACATCTGGGTTTCGGTCATTGAGGGCATCAGGGACAAAAAACTGGAAGAGTGGTTTCACCTGAGAGCTGTCCAAATACTGGGAAAGCTTGTTCAAGGCCAAAGCCAGGCCACACCTAGAAAAAAAAGTGGGAGCATGTGTGCAGGTGAGGACCAGCCAGGGACCTCTGTGCTGATGGAATCTGTGCTGCATATTAGGAGAAGGAGCCAGATAGCAGCAAACATCACTTTGAGGGCAGGGCACAGCACAGAGCCCACTACCCAGTCTTGCCTGATGTGCTGAAACAACTCACTTGCCAAATAGAGACCAGCCATGAGTCTGCCTGCTATAGGGTGTCCTTAGGCAGAGGACACCCTGCCTGTTTCCCCACGTGTAAGTATAATGCCCACCCCTCCATCTGTATGGCGGGTTGTAAGAGGAGAGAGATAAAGGAATCAGATGTGAAGGCCCCTGGAAAGGGACATATTCTACCAAAGCAAAGTGGTACTATCCTCTACAACTACAGGGCAGTAAGAAGGCCACCAGGGAAAAGAATTTGTTTCTAGCCATAGCTGATGGCCTTGAATGAAAAAAGAGAAACTGAAAGAGGACTATATAGCCATTCCATGCTGACACACAAAGCCACACAGGAGTGGAAAATGTAGGGCCAGCCATTCAGAAAACTAACATGAAGCCTACTCTGAGAGGTAAGTGGCTTCCAAGGCCACTCTCACTCCCAGCTGCTACATGTGGGAGGCAAGGGGAAGGAAACTAACATTCACTTCACATTTGACACACTGTTCCACCAGCCTGAGAGGTAGGTTCTGTTACTGTGCCCTTCATACAGATGAGGAAACAGACCTGGAGAAAAGGAAGCATACCCAGGACACACAGCTGCAGAGCCAGCACTCAAGCCCAGATCCCCCTGACTCCAAGGGCAGTCTGGCCCTCTCCTTCCACTGCAGCATGATCACATGCTGCCGCCTCATGGCACCCGCCCTGCCAACCTGCTGCATCTCAGAGCACAACAGTGGAGGGTACCGAGCACAACGGCGCTTATACCTGGCTTCCCACTGATCTGGAGGAGATTCTGAAATAACTCGTCCCAAAGCATCCAGCACTGGAGGCGGCCGCTGCAACAGACAAGGTGGTAAATGTCCTGCAGTGTTCTCCCCTGCCCAGCTGGACAGACCAATGGCCCAGGACTATGAAACAGGAAACCAGTCACAGCCACTCTGAGCCACAATGAGCCTCAAGACTCTTTCTCAAGTAGGCGGGGGCTGAGCAGTCCAACCCAACCTCACACCTCCCAGACCACAGCAGGCTGCCCCAGCCACTCACATAGAGCTTCTCTTGGTAAATCTCCATAAGCCTGCCCATGACCTCGGCCGCCTGCCGTTGGTACCGAGCCACTGCCTGGGAGAGGGCTTCAGCCCCGGCCTGCCTCACAGCCGCCTCATGATAAATCACATCGTCGATCAACAAGGAGCAGAGGTCTGGCTGCAGATCAAGGCCCATGGTCGACCAGAGCCTGCAGCAGACCGAAGGCGGGGATGGTGAGACAAGGAACTGCAGCAGCTGCCCTGCCATCCCAGGCTTCTCCTCTCCAGAGAGAGGCTGGGCACACTGGGTTTGGTTACTTCCGCAGGAAGAGTGGACAAGGCAGGATAATGCAGCCTACCACTGGCTCTCACCTCTCAGCCAGCTTCCGGATCTCCTCCTCTTGGTCAAACTTGACTACCCAGAGCCTTCGCAGCAGATTCAGGCCATTCTTCTCATCAGTATCAGGTGCTGGCAGTACCATGTGGAGTTCCATCAGCCCCTGGGAGGGGAGGAATTGGACTGTATAAGGCCTGCCTTCTCGCCTCCCTTTGGGCTGTACTGTCCAAGAAGCCACAGTCTCTCGCTATGTGGCTACTTCAAGTTAAATCAATGAAATATGGTTGTACCAGCCACATTTTAAGTGTTCAGTAGCCACCTGTGATTAAAAAATACTGCCATCTGAGAAGTCCCATTGGACAGCGCTACTTGCTCAGAGGCTCCTCATACAGCTTAGGGAAGAGGTCTGACATTATAGCTCAGTGGTATAGCACATGCTTAGCAATTTGCAAGGAAGGCCCTGGGGTAAATCCCCATACTAAAAAACAAAACAGCAGTTTTTCTTTGGTGAAATGATGGTATATGATGTTAGAATTTAATGTAAAATCAATACTTTAAACAAGACAGACAAAAGCTTGGAAAAAGTGCATTCCCAGCCGGAAGTGCAGTGGCATACACTTGTAATCTCAGTATTTGGGAGGCTAAGAAAGGAGGATCACAGGTTCAAAACCAGCCTCAGGAATTTAGTGAAGCCCTCAGCAATTTATCAAGATCCTATTTCAAAATAAAAAATTAATTTTGGAGCCAGGCATGGTAGCATATGCTTGTAATCCCATTACTTGGGAGGCTGAGACAGTAGGATCGCAGGTTCGAAACTAGCTTCAGCAACTTAGTAAGGCTCTCAGAAACTTAGTAAGATCCTCCCTGTTTCCAAATAAAATATAAAATAGGTCTGGGGGGATAGCCCAGAGGTAGAAGACCCCTGGGTTCCATTCCCAGTACCAAAATAAATAAATAAATAAGAGCCAGGCATGGTGGCGCATGCTTGTAATCCCAGCATTTGGGAGGCTGAGACCGGAGGATCCGGGTTAGAGGCCAGCCTCAGCTACTTAGTTAGGCACTCCGCAATTTAGCGAGACCCAGTTTCAAAATAAAGAATAAAAAATAGGGCTGGGGGTGTAGCTCGGAGGTAGCATGCCCCTGAGTTCAATCCCCAGTACCGAAAAATAAATAAATAAATAAATAAATAAATAAATAAATAAATAAATAAATAAAATTTGGCTATGGGTGCAGATCAGAGGCAGAGTACCCTTGGGTTCAGTCCCCAATATCACACACACACAGTATATTCCCTTTGTCAAATGAATTAAGGAAAACAGATGGGCATTTAGAAACCACTGTCTAATCATTCCGAGGGGATGCGTTAGTTGTGGTTCAAAAGCCACCAAGAAAAGCCAGGTACAGGAAATGGGTTAAAGAAATGTACTAATCCTGTGAGTTAGTCTGTCTTTAACAATACCAAGATCCACATTCCAGTTTCAAAACTAGGTAAAGTCTTCCAAGGTGAAGAGAAAAAATGGACAGTGATATATAACAATAACTGCTTAGTTTTTCATTTCTTAGGACCCCAACCCAAAAAGATCTCTCTCTTTGCCTCTAGGACCTGCCATTAGGGTGAGGGACATTCTTTCAAGGGCCCATCTCACAGTTCCAACACTTCAGAGTGGCAAGGGACTCCACAGTGGCCCCGTGAGGGAGTGGGCACGCACCCGGAGCACAGTCTCCCGCACACTGGCACAGGGGGACTGCAAGGCGCAGAGCAGCACGTCCACCTCCTCCTGCTCTGCGAAGGCACAGCCATCTTCGCCACTGCTGCTGGCACACAGGGTGGTCAGCGTATCCGAGGCCAGAACCTGAAGAAGACATGCTCCTGCTGGTTCATTCAGCCCATCCTTTACTACTGAGGGGCCCAGAGAAGGCTCTGAACTGGGAACACCCATCCCACAGCCCTACTAGGGCTCCCACCACAGGCTCCACATCAGGCCAGAGGCAGGACTTTAGGAAGAAGAGTAGGGCTGGCTCTGCCCAAGTCCAAAAGTGAGGCTGGCAGGGAATTATGACTTGAGCACTCATGCAGATCCTGAGGTCATGGTCACATACTGAGTCACAGCATCAGCCGACTGAAAAGCAGCTCACCTGCAGGCGGGGTGAGCCTGTCCCGATCACCCACGTCAGAAGATGCAGCATGGCCACGCGAGGCAGCAACTCTGGGCCATTCTGGAGAAAATAGCAGGTATGTCAGGGGAAGCTGTAGGGAAGGTCTATAACCAAGCCAGGCAGTCAATCAATGGGATCCTCTCACCCACAGAGAAACACACGGGTCATACAATCAACTACACTGTAGAAACTTCACTAGGTTTACAACAAACTCCACACACGCTAATAATCCCAGCCAACCATAATCCTCAGGGATTACAGATCAGTAAATTCCAAAACTTGCTTGAAATTCACAGACTATGAAATGCAGATGGATCATAAATATACGAAGAACTTACAACTTTACAAGTAAAGAAATACAAAATAAAACACATCATCCATTCCATCCAGGGAATATTCATACTACCTGAAATTGAGTTAGGTTTGAAGAAAAAGGAACTCTTAGAGAATAGCCCAGAACATGCTACATAACCTAGCAATTCCATATTCAACAAAAATATTAATGTGGAGTGTACAAAAGGTATACACATACAAGACGGCATATCATAGTACTGTCTAAAATAGGGAAAAGTTAGATACAACCTTAAAATATCCGTCAATAGGTAAAGAGTTATATAAAACAGTGTGTGCATAGCATAGGATCGGTGTAGGCAGTAAAGCCAATTAAGTAGGTCCATACACACTGACACAGTGGAGACGCAGAGTAGACAGTCATATGAAAGAAGGGGCCCATTTTTGCATTAGAAAGCCCAGTACACTCTGCACACAGCTGCTGTAGATATAAACACACACCCTCTATTTCTCCTCCCCGCCAGACTGTTCATGAGTCAGGAAATGTCACAAATGCCTCCCTCCCAAACCCTCTCAAATTAAGGGGAGAACAGAGCTCCCTGCCAACCTCATCCACACGCCCAGGTGGGGTGCCAGATGAGGCCCTCAGCTGGGCATGGACAGTGAGGATCTGAAGAATCTGGGCCATCCGCTCCTCCCCCTCCTCGCTGTGGTGGGGCATCTCAGTCAGCACCATCTTCAGCAACGGGAAGACCAAGGAGAAGGCTGGTGCGGACAAGGGCGCGGCATCTGTGAGAGCAAGTAGCACACAGGACACTGAGGGCAGGGGCCCGGGCCACTGCGGCTCCTGCCCCCGTGTGGTCTTGGCACCAGTGGGCAGGGGCAAGCTGGAGGCCCTCTGATGCCTGGAAGTCCACAGAAAGACAGGGATGATGGCTGGCAGCCTGGAGCGAAAGCCAGTCCTCCTCTACCCCAAATACTGCCCAGGTCCAGGATGTGAGCCTCAACAGAGAAGCAGATGGCAAAGCAAACCCTCAACAGGGTCACAACACAGAATGCCAAGCTGGACTTAAAAATCCCCAGTTAGGCCACCTCCCATTTTTCAGATGAGGAAACGAGGCCAGGGAGGAAAGACTTGCCCAAGGCCACAGGCACAGGAAGCCCGGGTGACATCACCGTGACTCGCATGGCATTCCCCACACCAGCTTGCGCTGCCCTGTGCCCAAGACCCATGCCATGGCTCACCTGGCTCTCCTTTGCCCCCCCTGCTGGTGATGGTGTGGGTGTGCAGCAGCGTCACAGCCCTTTTCACAGCCACCGGCAGCTCTTCCTGACACCAGGACTTATCCAAAGCACACTCTGGCTTCAGCAGGCGCAATGTCACGTGGCTCACCAAGGTGCCTGTGAAGAAGAGACCCAGCAGAGGGTGACACACAGACACAGAATCTGGCCCCTGCACAAACGAAGGACCTAGGGCAGAGGCACCTCATCTCTCTGAATGAACAATCTCTCCAGCTTCACTAAAATGTCTTCAAACTAATTCTCACTTGATCTTCGTGACAGTGCCCGAGGGTAAAAAGGTGGGCTAGAGCTGCCCTTCTGACACTAAAGAAGTGGTAAGTGTGCTGAGAGGAGGCATGAACCACCTAAGCTCTAGCCGCACGGTGCCTACATCTTGTATGCAAAAAGTCCAGCCAGCCAGGTAACTCTTCTGGCAGGTTCCATATGCACCAATGGACTTTTCCACTCAGAACAGTTCAGATTCCAGCCTCACCCATAGGAACACACCGTTAAGCTAGGAAGGAAGTCTACTAAGGTCATTAAGCCAACCCCAAAAGTAAGGCCACCATACATCCCATCTCCTCTGGCTAATCTTTGTTTCTGCAGAGCTAATAGAAAGCTGCTACTGACACAGGGCTGCACCAACGTCATGTTGCAACAGACCATCCTCACTGCCACTGAGTTTTAAAACTGCTACTGAAAGAGGAAAGGATCCTAAGAGTGAAAGTAGAGAGGATACAAAATGAGGAGGAAGAGGAGACACTGGCTCCTAAGCATGTCCAGCTTGAGTTCTACAGGCTGCTTCCATGTGGAAACAAAATTCAGCAGCTTTAGGTCACCAGGTGCCTCCCACAGCACTCAGGGGCATCCCCAGCCTGCCTCCCAAACTGCCCTGGGCTATCTCCATACCCAGCAAACAAGGACTAACCCAAAGCCTTGAGCCTAGGGGGCATGACACAGGCAGCCAAGGACAGGAAGGGGCTCTTGATCCTGGGAGCAGCCAGGGGAGACTTCAGCAAGGGCAGGAAAGAGTCGACCAAAACAGGGATGTACTGGGTCACGCCGGACGGGTTCTTGGCCAGGATGGTGTCCAGCAGTCCTAGTGCTGCCTCCAGCTCCCCATCCAGCTGCAAGCAGAGTCGCCCAGAGGGGCGGGTCAGCAGGGCCCCACTCTGGGACAGCAAGGAACAGGCGCGGGCATGTGGTAGCCACAGCCACTCACCTCCTGTAGCCGCCTCCGGATCTGTGCTTCCTTGTCTAGCTGGGCCTGCAGCATCTCCTTCTGCTTGCTGGTCAGCTGTACCTCCTCTTTTATGCCTTTCTTCTTCTTTATCTCCTGAAGGATCAAGGTTAGCAAACCAATTCCATCTCCAAGAACCAGACCTGCCTCCCTACCAGAGGACGGCAAGCTTGCTTCCACAGAGAACACTGGGCCAGCTCCAATTCTGTGACTGAGGCCCAAGCACACCATGTGGCTTCCTTCATCCCCTACAAAGTCCGTAACTAATTGATATCTACAGAACAGAAAGAGCAGTAGAGAAGCAATTTTTTTACTGGATTCTCTGCTGACAAAGGCAAGGAGGACTTCTTGCATATCAAAGAAATAAAAAGGTTCCTCAATGTGATTCAAAGTGTATTCTAATGGCCACATGGCTCCAGGTTCAAAATCTCAGCCTCCCACCTGCAGAAGTTCTCCCAGAGTAAGCTGAAGCCTGGAAAAAGCCTGCTCAGGTGGCCAGAGACGGCAAGACAGAGACGTCCATTCACTCACTCACTCACTCCACAAGTATTTATTGAGCACCTACAACATCCAGGCACTGTTCTGGATACCAAGGACAAGAGATGAAGTCCCTGCCCACAGAGAGCTCACAATCTAGCAAGTGAAGGCAGACAAGAAACAAGTGAACAAATACATAAATGAGATGACTGTGGAGCAGGAAAAATGTTATGAAGAAATGAGGATGCATAGTAACCAGCAAGGGCAGAGTCTGCTATGGATAGGTGGATGGGGGGCAAGGGGGCTGTGAAGGACAAGAAGAACCCAAACTACAAAAGACCAAGGGCAGAACACAGGCTGAGACAGGTTAAGAGCCCTGTGCATTCTGCTCCCATCAGAACCAGCCTGGTTCAAAGCTGAATGTGCCAATCAACCGGACTCCCCAGAGGCTCCACTGCACAGGTCCTGTGCCTGCTGTCAGGGGTCAATATGGGGCCCAGCCTTCAAGGAGCTGGGAGACAGACAGGCATGGAACCAAGCAGCAGCAACACTTAGTGAGAAACTGGTTTTTCCTTCTTTCTTTCTTTCTTTTTTTTTTTGGCAGTACTGGGGATTGAACCCAGGGGCATTCTACCTCCGAGTTACACCCCCAGCCCTAGTTTTAATTCTTTATTTTGAAACAGGGTCTCACTAAGTTGCAGAGGGCCTTACTAAGTAGCTGAGGCTGGCCGAGAACCCGGATCCTCTGGTCTCAGCCTCCCAAGTACTGAGATTACAAGCATGTGCCACCATGTCCAGCCTGGTTTTTCTTGAGTGTGGGGCAGAGGAAGGGTAAATACTGTGGCCAGAGCACCCAGGAAGGGGGTGGGGGAGTGTGTCATGAGCCTCTAGATGATTCAGGGGAACTGCCAACGTGCAGCTTAGCCAGGAGCCTGAGGCCACCAAGCTCAGAGACCACGCTGAGATGCCCGGTGGACTCACCTCCTTCAGTTCGAGCTCGATGATCTGCTCCTTGAAGGAGTAAGCTTTGTTCTCTCGCTTCATGTTGGCCTTCTTTATGCTGTCCTGCTGGGCACTGAAAAATAGAGCAGATGATCAGCCAGCTCAAAAGAGCTCCCAGAGAGCTGGGCATGATGGCACATGCTAGTAATTCTAATACTGAGAGGCTAAGACAGGAGGACACAGGTTCGAGGCCAGCCTCAGCAACTTAGCAAGACCCTGTTTCAAAAAGGGGGAGAGGGGTTGAGGGTATAGCATGATGGAACACATCTATAATCCCAGTACTTCAGAGACTGAGATAGGAGGACCACAGGTTTGAGACTAGCCTCAGGAACTTAGACCCTGTTTCAAAATAAATAATAAGGCTGGGGGTATAGCTCGGAGGTAGAATGCCCCTGAGTTCAACCCCCAGTACCGCAAAAAAAAAAAAAAAAAAAAAAAAAAAAAAAAGGACTGAGGAAATAGTTCAGAGATAGAATGCTCTCTGGGCTCAATTTAGTACCAAAAAAAAAAAAAAAGAAAGGCTACCAGGCCCCTCAGCTTCCTGCCTGTCATGAAATCCCAGATGACTTTTAAGTACTGTGCGCCAGCCCAGTGCCAGATTCTCAATACACCTGGTATCCAGGCCTGGAACACAGCAGGTATTTGTCCAGTGAACCCATAGGTTGTTTCATCTGTCCTTCACGATGACCCCAAAAAGGAGGTGTTGTCCCCATCATACAGGCAAGAAAATGAGGGCTTGGAAAGAACAGCAACTGAACCCGAGTGCAGCTCACCTCTGAATGATGGACTTATCATACAGCTCCCCAGCAGGGGTCTGCATGATGGCATACTCCTCCCGTGTCACCAGGCGCAGGGCAGGGTTCTGCACAGAGGCAGTGATGGTGCTGATGAGCTGCGGGAGGACCCGGTCCGGGGACAGGATGGAAAGGGAGCCCATGGCATTCATGGAAGACTGCCAGACAAATGTAGACACATCAGTCTGTGCCAAGGGTGACACTGAGGAGGGATCTCGCCATGCCTAAACACCCCTGGCAGTTGGCTCCTCTTCTTGCCACTGCTTTATTTCTTCTGAGCACTGTCCACCAGAGAGGACGGCTGTAGTCTATGCCTGCCGTACTCAGCAAGTGTTTATCCTTTAGTCTTCTGGTAAGAGCACTGATTTTGGAGAACACGCTCCTTCTGCTCTCAGTCTCCACAGTTCAGGTGAAGCTGCCCTCACACTTTCCAGAGGTAGGCATATGACCCAGACCAGAAGGCTCAGGGATGAGCACAGGACCCCAGCCAGGTCGAGCAGGGGCAATGAGACCCTATGCCAGCTGCCGTTACTGGAAAATGCAGCTTTTCCCACTGGCACTGAGGGGACAAGGTATGAGCCTGGGACTCTAGCAGCTCTCTTGCTATCAGAAAGGGACAGACTGAGAATGGAGTTCATAGTACAGAAAGCAGAGACAAAGACAGGTGGATCAGACAGAGACACAATACCTACAATGCCCAAGGCGCCAACTAGTCTCTAGCAGCATCAGCCTAAGCCACTCAAACTTTTGGACTATGCAGGTAAATGAGGCAAGAAGTTCACTTTTGTGTTTAAACCAGTTTGCATTTTCTGTCATTTACCACCAAAGAGCCAAGCCCACATTTTGCCATTCTTCCTATCGCTCATTTGAGCACTTCCAACTTGCACCATGGGAGGGGAGTCCAACCCCACCACCCCCATCCCTGACCTGAGGTCAGAAACAGCTCATGAGCCCATTACCTGGTTCAGAGGACTCTGTGTGGTGATCCTGGGAATGATCTGATCCAGGTGCCTGGTGATGAAGGCTTCAGGGTCAACCTTCATCCTGGTGAGAAGTGCCGGCCAGAGTCCAGACTGCACTGCCACTGAAGGTAAGGGGTCTTTGAAGCTTTCTGCCCAGCTGCTCTCCCCTGCCCAAAAGACCCCCCACCTCTCCCGCACCGACCACAGCCACAAACCTAAGGATGGGTGGTGGGAGATGATCAGCATCTCCCGAGCCAGCTGTTCAGTGTTCGTGATGTCACCCTCAAGCCCTGGCACACCGGAGATGACACACAGAGCCTCCTGCAGAACTCGTGGAGGCACGTAGGTCTTGCCCATCTCAGTCACCTCCCCACCATCGGTCACCAGAGCCTCTAACGGCAGCACCTGCATAGAGACAGCACGTGAGTCTCCACTGCTCAGAACCCTGAGCAGGCTCGGCACACAGGAGACAATATGCCAGGGACACCACGCCTCTCACTCCTGCTGGAGTGGGGACTGATGCCCAGTTTGTTGCACTGAGACCTGCAGGCTATGGGCTGTGCCTGGAAGGACAAACACCTATGACTGTGCCCTGAAAAAGCCTCCAGGAAGAGAAGGAAATGGAAACTGGCCCAGGAGATCCAGCGGAAGACTACAAAGTTTCTCACTGGCCCAGCAGGCTTAGGGAGCAAGGCAGGGAGCACAGTACACAGAGC
Organism: Graphiurus murinus; assembly: GCA_004027655.1. NCBI lineage: Eukaryota > Metazoa > Chordata > Mammalia > Rodentia > Gliridae > Graphiurus > Graphiurus murinus. The sequence continues at coordinate 6,728 of PVLC010030359.1, read as the reverse complement.
ATGCGACAAGAACAGGCCCTTGGGGTCTAATTCCGAGTCTTCCTCTCACTGGCTGGGAGACCCCCATGCAGGCCATTCCAGCTCCTGGAACCCTAGAGAGCTCATACAAAATAAGGATTATAAGCCCTATTTGCCTTGAAAGGTACTGTGAAAAATCAAAAGAGAGAATGGGTAGGAAATGCTTTAAAAATTAGTGCTTTAAAAGCACAAAGGAGAAAACATTCAAAAAGAAAAAGGTTGAGCTACATGTTAAAAGGCATGGGAAGAGCTGGGCATAATGTATTACCCCAGCTAACTCAAGAAGACTGAGGCAGAAGGATTGCAAATTGGAGAACAGCCTAGGCAACTTTGCAAGATCCTGTCTCAAAATGAAAGAATAAAAAGGCTGAGGGTATAGCTCAATGGGAAAGCGCTTGCCTAGCATGTTAGCAAGGCCCTAAATTCAACCCCTAGGGCCATGAGAAGAAAAAAAAAAAGGAAAAAAAGCACAGGAAGGGAAAGAAAAGAGTCTCTGAAAAGGAAAAAGAACTATATGAAAGAAGATGTTACCGGAGCTCCAGAGCAGGGCAGAAGAATCTGGCATCACACAGGATCTGAGTGAGAGAACAGCCCAGGAGTGGCCCAGCCAAAACCCCAGGACATAAGCAGGGTTGGCTGAGTGGGTCCAAGAGCCCCACTTCCAGGGCCCAGATGCCCTCACCTTGTGAGAACTGAGGACAGTCTTCAGCTCCTCCAGGAGTCCGTAGGCCAGCTTAAAGCCCCCAAGAGAGGAGAGCAGCTTCCGCACCGTCTGCTGAGCCTGCCTGCGGACATGCCAGGTACGGCTCAGAAGCACCGCAACCAGGGCCCGGTGGTACTGCCTGCAAGGACAGGGACAGATGGTCTTGGGGGAGGTCAGGGGGCAGGGTTTTCTAGAGCCAGTCCTCTCATACACCCCTCTTCTCAGGCTCATGCCAGGGTTTGCCTTGATTGGCTCAAGGGAAAAGGTAAGCAAGCCTCACGTACTGAACTTTGTTGCCGGTGAGTCTATGTGGGTGGTCAAGGAAAAGTCTCTCTGTCAAATGCAACACAGTACACAGGGCTGGGAGGGAGAGAAACAGTTTTTAAAATAGGCAAGTATATACATAGGCACACACACACACTCAAAAAGAATTGGAATGAACTAGGAAATAACACCAAATGTAAAAGTGATTATCACTGGATGTGAAGTTACAGCTCATTTCTATTTCCTTCATCTTGCTTATGTATGTATTCTGGAATGAGAAAAAGTATACACTTTTTTTTTTGAGTCAGGTGTAGTGGCACACGCTTGTAATCCCAGTGCCTGGGAGGCTGAGCCAGGAGGATGACAGGTCTGCAGCAACTAAGCAAGGCCCTCTGCAACTTAGTGAGACCCTGTTTCAAAATAAAAAATACATTCAGGAGGCTGAGACCGGAGGAGCTGGGTTCGCGGCCAGCCTCAGCTACCTAGTGAGGCAATCCGCAACTTAGTGAAACTCGGTTTCAAAATAAAGAATAAAAAATAGGGCTGGGGGTATAGCTTGGAGGTAGAATGCCCCTGAGTTCAATCCCCAGTACCGCAAATAAATAAATAAATAAATAAATAAATAAATAAATAAATAAATAAATAAATAAATAAATAAAAAATAAAATAGGACTTGGGGTGTAGCTCAGAGGTAGAATACTTCTGGGTTCAATCCCCAGTACCATGCACAAAAAAAAAAAACAAAACTGTGCGACACCATGCCTGGCCTCAGCCTTGTTTTTACAGCTAGAAAACTGACATGCAAGCTGAGCGGCAGCGCACACTTGTAATCCCAGTACTTGGAGGCTGAGACAGGAGGATTGCAGGTTCACGGCCAGTCTCAGCTACTTAGGCCTTCTGCAATTTAGTGAGACCCTGTTTCAAAATAAAGAATAAAAAATAGGGCTGGGGGTGTACCTCAGAGGTAGAATGTCCCTGGATTCAATACCCAGTGCCACCAAAAAAAAAAAAAAAAATATATATATATATATACACACACTTTTTTCAGTAACTGAAAATTACTCTGAGCCAGGCACAGTGGTGCAAGCCTATAATCAAGTTCCAAGCCAGGCTCAGAAACTTACCAAGACCCTGTCTCAAAATAAAAAATAAAAAGGACTGGAGGTGTGCATCTGGGCTCAATCCCCAGTACTACAAAGGGGGAAAATAATACTGTGCCTTATCTGCCTTGAAAGGTACTGTGAAAAATCAAAATGGACTGACTTTGATTTCCAGGTCTAGGAAGCACAGTGCACAAAGCAGGCATGCTACCATTCATTAAAAAAAAAAAAAAAAAAAAAAAAAAAAAAAAAAAAAAAAAAAAAAAAAAAAAAAAAAAAAAAAAAAAAAAAAAAAAAAAAAAAAAAAAAAAAAAAAAAAAGAAAGAAAAAGAAAAAAAGAGAACTAGGATATTTACATGTATACATGTATATGTATATATATGATGTATATATGATATCAAGGACACAGAAACAACTGATAACACTGGAGAACTAAGCAGCCAGAGATCAAAGTGAGGGTATAATTTTCAGTATAAACCCTCTTGAACCTTTTTTAAATTATATGACTGTATTTTCTAATCAAAAGTTGAAAAAACATTTAGCTAGGAAGTGACAAACAGTTGAGCTCATTACTAGGATGTTGTGATCTGTGAGTCAAAAGATTTTTCAAATCCCTAATCCTTAGAGGCATACTCCTCTAAGGCAACCTAGAATTTTACACACACATTCAATGATCAACTGTTTCTTTTCTGCTAGGATAGAAACCAGTAGTTTCAAGCCGGGCGTGGTGGCGCACACTTGCAATCCCAGCATGTGGGAGGCTGAGACCGGAGGATCTGGGTTCATGGTCAGCCTCAGCTACCTAGTGAGGCACTCCACAACTTAGTGAGACCCTGTTTCAAAATAAAGAATAAAAAATAGGACTGGGGGTATAGCTCAAAGGTAGAATGCCCGAGTTCAATCCCCAGTAGTGAAAAAAAAAAAAAAAAAAGAAACCAGTAGTTTCTGTGTCTCCTGGTGGGGGAATAGAGCCTGCCACACTCCACCAGAGCTTCTCAGCTCCTCTTAACATAAGAAAAACTGAAATAGCACCAATTACCCAATCAGCTATAATTACAGTTAATATCACAGTTCCACGAGCATTGCTGCTCTGTCTCCATGATTTTCCTAAGTTCCCCAACCTGAGCCTGACACTCCCCACAGGAATGTTTTCCAACCATAGCCAAAGCTATTGGCTAGATTGCTATAGTGTGGGATTTTGCAGAGCTGAATGACCAAACAGATCAGGTGTGGAAGGGTTCTCATTGAAGACCTGCTGAGTGATGTGGCTCCACGTAACTCACCATCCTCGGAAGCCATGAGCAGGAATTTCTCAGAAGTGAAAACCTGCTTCTTCTCATCCACAACCAGCTGCCAGAAACTGCTCAGTTTGGCCTCTGCAAGAAACCAATGGTCGCCTCACAATGAAGCACATCATGCCCCCAGGGCTGGGCCCCTCCATCCTGAAGCTGTTGGGATGGGCTTTGTGAAGGACCCTAACTGGGCTGGGTCATTCCTAGGCTCACTGCTCTCCTGTTCTGAGAACTAACCTCTGGCATCACTTCCTGTATGAAAATCGTCAGTGGTTCCCTGCTGCTGCAGGAGCCCAGGCGAGTTGCTTCTCGCCTGGAATTCCCACCTACCCATGCACTAAGCTAGAAATGTTGAGGTCCACACACTACAGCTTTCCCTGCCCTCCCCTGACTGGGGCGGTTATTTGGACTCACGGTGGCCATGAAATCCTTCCAGGCCCTTGGGACTCTAGTTCAAACGTTTCCTTTCTGAAGCCTTCCCCAATACCCAGCCTCCAAACTATAAACAATTCTTCCTTCAAAATTGGTTTATAGCGCCGGGTGTGTGGCGCACGCTTGTAATCCCAGCATTCGGGAGGCTGAGACCAGAGGATCCGGGTTCGCGGCCAGCCTCAGCTATGTAGTGAGACACTCCGCAACTTAGTGAGACCTGGTTTCAAAATAAAGACTAAAAAATAGGGCTGGGGGTATAGCTCGGAGGTAGAATGCCCCTGAGTTCAATCCCCAGTACCGAAAAAAAAAAAAAAAAAAAAAATTGGTTTATAGCGCGGGGCTTGGTGGCGCACGCTTGTAATCCCAGTACTTGGGAGGCTGAGACCAGAGGATCCGGGTTCGCAGCCAGCCTCAGCTACTTAGTGAGGCCCTCTGCAACTTAGTAAGACCCTATTTCAAAATAAAGAATAAAATAGGGCTGGAGGTGTAGCTTGGAAGTAGAATGCCCCTGAGTGTAATCCCCAGTACTGCAAAAAAAAAAAAAAAAAAAATTTGGTTTATAGCCACATGCAGCATTAAACTATGGAAGTATTGCCACCTCCTTGCTCCTGAAATAGAGTTAGCACCTTGAAACGTGCTGAAGTGAGGTCATCTTTGCATCTCCCTTGGTAGCCCAGGGACTTGGCAAATACACAATGGGCACACAATGGCATAGGAACTCCACCTCTCACCACAGGAACAAGTGCAGGCACGTGCACATGAAGAAGCGCGAGGCTGCTATACTATGAACCTAGTGTCCCCCAAGGCCCGTGTGTCAAAGGCCTGGTTCCCAGTGGGTGGAACTACTGGAGGTGGTGCCTAGTGGAAGGAAGTTAGGTCACCAGAGGGACTATGCCCTCGAAGAAGTGTCAGGACCTTGGCCCTCCTCTCTCTCTCTCCTTTGCTTCCCAGCTGCTATGAAGTGAGCGGCTTTGCTCCACATGATCTATGCTCCCCCCACGATATAATGTCCCAACACAAGCCTCCAAAGCAATGGGCCAACCAACCATAGACTGACCCTATGCCTCCAAAACTGGTAGTCAAAGACTTTCTTCCGAGCCGGGCGTGGTGGCGCACACTTGTAATCCCAGCATTCGGGAGGCTGAGACCGGAGGATCCGGGTTCGAGGCCAGCCTCAGCTACCTAGTGAGGCACTCCCCAACTTAGTGAGACCCTGTTTCAAAATAAAGAATAAAAAATAGGGCTGGGGGTATAGCTTGGAGGTAGAATGCCCCTGAGTTCAATCCCCAGTACCGCAAAAAAAAAAAAAAAACTTTCTTCAAGTTGATTCTCAGGCATTCTGTCACAACAGAAAGGTAATACAGAGGTTGACTCAGTAAGCATAAAATACTAGGTGACCACAAAATATGAGATAGCTTTTTATGTCATAATGATTTGGAATTATCTCCAAGATATGTTCAGCATATAATATAGCGTATACAATATGTTGCTCAGCATGTTTCATTACACATTGACTATATCTGGACCCAAAACTGATAATACTGTCCCAAAAAGGGAATACAGAGGTTGGAAGAAAAAGCTAAGGGGAAACTAAACATTATACCTTTTGTGCTTTTTTGTTTGTTTGCTTGTTTTTGCGGTACTAGGGATTGAACTCAGGGGCGTCCTACCTCCGAGCTACACCCCTAGCCCTATTTTTTATTCTTTATTTCGAAACCGGGTCTAAGTTGCGGAGTGCCTCACTAGGTAGCTGAGGCTGGCCGCGAACCCGGATCCTCCAGTCTCAGCCTCCCGAATGCTGGGATTACAAGCGTGCGCCACCACGCCCGGCTTGTACTTTTTTAATTTGGTACCCTATGAATACATAAACAAGTAAGACAGAAAGCCCCAGGTCAGTCTGGGGATCCTCTACAAGCCCACATTCCAGAGCATCAGAGCAAAGAACAGCGGCAGTCCTCGGCTGCATACCCACAGCCCCGTGGGACTCTGAGGCTCCACCCTGCAGGCGACAGACAGACCCGTGCTATCAAGTTGATCCTAAACAGGGAGGCACTGCTCCCGAGGAGCCTAAAGAGGACATGGTCGCCTTCCATCCTGAACATCTCTGAGGACCCTTACCAGTCTGTGAGTCAGCCACTGAAAGCTTTGAGAGAAGCAAGGCTGCAGCGACACCCTCGGTTACTGTGGGGACCTGAGTGCTCTGAGAGGCTGCCTTCTCCACTGTCTGGATGAGCAAGGGCAGTAAGTCCAGAGCCTGCAACAGTGTGTCACCTGTGGAGAGAGGAGAAGTACCTATCAGACCATCTGGATCTTCAGGAGTGACAAGAGTGAGAAAGAAATTCTCCACCCCGATGTGAATCTGCTGACTAAAACCCTTAGGTTAATTTGTCAAATATCTCAAAGAAATGAAATTAGAAAGCCAGGCATGGTGGCGCATGCTTGTAATCCCAGTACTTGGGAGGCTGAGACTGGAGGATCCGGGTTGGCGGTCAGCCTCAGCTACTTAGTGAGGCTGTCCGCAACTTAGTGAGACCCTGTTTCAAAATAAAGAATAAAAAAAATATATATAGGGCTGGGGATGTAACTCGGAGGTAGAATGCCCCTGGATTTAGCCCCCAGTACCACCACCACCAAAAAAAAAAAAAAGAAACGGAGTTAGAATCTGGGGCTTAATTTATTTATTTATTTATTTATTTATTTATTTATTTATTTATTTTGCAGTACTGGGGATTGAACTCAGGGGCATTCTACCTCCGAGCTACACCCCCAGCCCTATTTTTTATTCTTTATTTTTGAAACCGAGTCTCACTAAGTTGCGGAGTGCCTCACTAGGTAGCTGAGGCTGGCCGCGAACCCGGATCCTCCGGTCTCAGCCTCCCGAATGCTGGGATTACAAGCGTGCGCCACCACGCCCGGCTT
>PVLC010030358.1:5000-19554 GCA_004027655.1 Graphiurus murinus | reverse complement strand
GACATGCTCCTAAGTCCTGCTAAACCTTCCCAGAGGCAGGAGATTCGCTAAGGAGACCAGAGGGAGTCTTTCTAGTCGCCAGGGGCTCCACCGTCAACCACAAGATCGCCTGTGACCCAGGCTGGGCTGGGTCACCTGTGAGATGCGGCCACCAGGCCTGTGTGAGTCCACCCTGCTTAGAAGATCAACGCTACAGTGCCCTGTGCGTGACAAAGAGAGGCTGGCACAGCACTTTGCAGGAAACACTGCCCCCGGCTAGGGGGCATTAGGGGTGAGCCCAAGGGGCCCCCATTTCTGGACAGGTTGGGAGGGCACACAGACAGATGTCACATGAGCCAGGCGTGGTGGCGCACGCTTGTAATCCCAGCATTTGGGAGGCTGAGACCGGAGGATCCGGGTTTGAGGCCAGTCTCAGCTACCTAGTGAGGCACTCCGCAACTTAGTGAGACTCAGTTTCAAAATAAAGAATAAAAAATAGGGCTGGGGGTATAGCTCGGAGGTAGAATGCCTCTGAGTTCAATCCCTAGTACCGCAAAAAAAAAAAAAAAAAGACAGATGTCACATGACTTCCTTAAAGGACTGAAGTGTACATGAAACTCCTGAGACACTTCGAGCTATTTGGTAGAAAACCAGTGTAATGTCCCAAATAAAATCCAGTGAGTAACTCCTCTAGTCTAGTCTTTATTCCTGCTACTTGCCCAGTTCTCTAGTTGGCAGGCTCCAGCCCTGAATGTTTTTATGATCAAAATCAGCAAAATATTCCATCATGTATGTGGGGTACCTCTACCCTGACCTAGCCTCCTGACCGTTCACAAAAGCAAGAAAAATATGATGCTGGGTGTAGCGGTGCACACCTGTAATCCCAGTAGTTGGGAGGCTGAGACAGGAGGATCCAGGTTCGAGGTCAGCCTTAACAATTTAGCGAGACCCTCAGCAACTTAGGGAAACCCTGTTTCCAAACAAAAAGTAAAATAGGGCAGGGGTGTAGCTCCGAGGTAGAACGTCCCTGGATTCAAGTCCCAGTACCATACCAAAAAAAGAAAGAAAAATGGGAAGGCTTGTATAACTGGTCCCTGAGCCCAGTCAGCTCCCTCTCTCCTGTCGATGGAATCCTCCCAGGCAAACAGGGACAGAGCCAGCCTGGGTCCAGGAACAGGCCAGCAGGGAGGCGTGGAGAGAGGAAGTGAGGCCAGGTAAGGAGGACGAGGAGGCCAGGAGAGGGTTCTGGAACTTGCAGAGACCTGTCCTGAGGAGGGACCAAGACCCTGAGCAGCCCCAAAAGTACAGTTCTCCTCCCACTGAGAACCAATCAGTAATCAGTCACTCCCCAAACCATCTTTGGCATGGCCGCATTTTCAGAGTGGCTTTCGGGTGTGTGGTGGGCCATGACTGGATTCCGTGAGTCTGGCATATTGAAGACACCAGATCATTTGAAAAGCACTTTATTTTCATATTTTATCCAATGAGCCAAATCTGGTTTGCTACCAGCCCCTGGAGAACTACAGATTGTTTTCTGAGCAACGGCAAAATCAGAGAATTCAAACACTGTACGAGCAACAGGGCCGGGCCGGGTGTCTTTGAGGTCCGTACCTGGAATCTCCGCATGTCCCGAGGGTTGCCTGCATTCTTCAAACAGTTCTGATTGCACTTGAGGAAAAACTTTAGGAAGAATCTACAAAAACACAAAACACGGACCGTTAGGGTTATCAGACCAAAGACAAAACTTTTTGAGAGACATTCTTGCACGGAAATGGTGGAGACAAAAGTGGCTGCAGCCGGCCACCCTGTAGGGGGCGATGCTGAGCCGAGGTGTGGGTTTTGCGGGCGCAGTGCCCAGTCCCAGGCCAGCAGTATAAGGGAGGGGTCTCTACCGGTGACAGCAGTCATTCAAGTGTGTGTGACACTCCAGATTCCCAAGCTGTATGACACCAGTGACCTTCGGATTGGCTATCTCTTGCCTGGGTTTTCACACAAGTGACCATTAACCATGGGGAAAACATCACCCCAGAAAGGCCAGCCCATCAATACCCAGGATGGGTGGTTAAGACTGAATTTTGGATAGCAACAAACGACTTTTGTAATGCTTTATGGACATGACTACTGCCTTTTTAAAAAACTTCTTGTTAATTTGACCTTGAAATCTCAGTGGACGTGTTGCACCCCAGCCTGGCAAGCCCAGCTCCAGGGCACAGCTCTGCCTGAGCAGACACACTTCCTAAGTAGGTACAACTCTCGAGAAAAGAAAGGAGTTACAGCTGCCGGGATTTCTACAAGCAGCCTGGCGAGTCTTGGTGTGGTGGGGAAACTTGCTCACACAGAGCCCGGGAGGCTCCAGCCCAGGTGGGAAACGGAATGCCACCCAAGGCACCGTCCCAGGTGGGAGTGGTGAAGCCAAACTCAAGAGCGAGTTCCATCTTCTACCACGCTTTGTCCTGGTGCCCCACGGCAGTGGACTCGGGAGTCCGGGCGGTGTGTTGAGACACCGTGGTATGAATACCACCGTAACGTCCACCCCACTACTAAGCTCCGTCACAAACGCAGATGAGCTTGCTGCCTTACTGTCTGAACGGATGGACGCTGGGCGGCGTGGCCGTGCCACCACCCTCGGGGGCAACAGGAGGTCTTGGCCCTGCACAACTCTGCCTCCACTTGGAAAGAAAGACCACGTGCAACGGTGAACCAAGGTGGGTTCTCTGCAGCCTCGGCCATCTGAACATCCATCCAGCAAGGCTATGCACGAGACCTCCTGTTTCTCCCCAAATATCATCGGCCCTACTGTGTGGCGACAAGCGGTTTATGAAGTTTCACGTGACTGCCTCGAATTCAACCTTTTACATTGAAGGCTCTTCGTTGGCCACCACGACATCCGAAAATAAAAAGACTCCATAGACAAAGTCTCGTTTCTCTTACGGCATTCCCTACACAGCCTGGACGACTGGACCATGACAGAGGGAAATGCAATGGATGGGGAGAAGAACGGTGGCCATTTAATTAAATCTCCGTACATACCGCGAGGCCTGGCTATTTTAGGCCAGAATTTACATCTTTTATTAACTCGCCTCACCTATACACTTAGCTCACAATGCCTCTTAACGCCATCTGCCATCAGCTACGGCGAGTCACTTGATATTCCACCCACCAATTTTTCCTAACAACCACTGTGCAATTAAACGGCACACGTTCTGCAGTGAGGTAAATTAGGCGCACCTGCGGCCACCCCGCATTTGAACTGCATCAGAAAGGGCCTAACAAGGTGAGGGCGCCACAAAGTTACCGTCCTGTCAGGCAATTAGGTTCTCACTCGGGGACAGCCACACAGTGCAATTATGCCCCATATTACCACCCGGCTAATCTTCCAGCAGGCGCTGGCCGGAGAAGCTACTCATCTGCAAAGGTACCTGCGTGGAGCTGGTGGGAGGAGGTTTTTGTGTGTATATATGAAATAAAAGATGTTTTCCCTCCTCCAGAGGAGGCTGCTTCAAATTCCTTGATGTCTTTTTAGCCAGTTCCACCCTTTGACCTCCCAAAGGTTTTGGAGATATCCCCAATAGCCTGTGCGTTAGCCCCTGCCTTGTCAGGAGGAGCTAGACCCGGCCTCCTGGGGCCCTGGAACTATTATCAACTCCGAGATCAGCGGAACAAAGTTGGGTGCTGCACCCTGGAGCATTCTGAGCATCCGAGGAGCAGGTGTGGACACACCAATGCACGCCCAGTTCACGTTCTCCCTGCCTCCGGGCTGTGCAACCCCACTTCCTGCTTCTCTCCAAGGTGTCTAAAGGCAGTGCAAGTGCTTGAGAAAGATCTATAGTGAAGCACCCTGGAGACCAGGATCCTTTTTAAGTACTGAGGTGCCAATGACACAAATAAAGCACAGCCCGGCGGTCGACTGACTCCTGGCCAGGTGACAGGGACCTCAGTCAGGACAGAGGATGCCCCAGCAGGGAGGAGGGGGAGGAGGGGGGGGAGGAGGAGGAGGAGGAGGAGGAGCCTGGCATTTACCTCCCATCCCTATTCTGGTTCTGTTTAACCTGTTTAATTTGGGGCGGGGGGTTCAATTAAGCGCTAAGAGGTGGCGGTACTGCATAGCGGGCATGTGACCGGCGACACTGGTGGGTGCACAAGGACTGAACGCACACTCTCCCACCAGGAAGTACTTCCACGGGATGCAGGATGCACCGTCGCCACGTTTACGGAGGGGGGCGGACCCGGGGGGCGGGGGGGAAGGTGTGAGAAAATTGAATGGCCGACACGTGAAGTCAAATGGTAATTCTCATCCTTTACTCAATTACCCTTTAATTGGCTTTTTCCTAAGAAATATCTGACAACCATTCTACATATCTCACTTCCAGAGCCTGGTACACAAAGGATTTAATACTCTTGTTATGAAAGGAAAAAATCCTTCCTATGTCAGAAAATCTTTGGCTTTAGCACCAATAAACTCTTTATTACTGCTAACCATGGATCTGCTGCTCGATGGCAAAGAGGCGATAAAAATTCTAACCTGTCATTAGTACATTACCCTTAATTGTGTACAGTGTGTTCCCCCCCTGCATCTGCTGGCCCGACATCAGAAGGCCCATAATGTGCACTAATTCCCTGACCCCGTCTTTATTTCCCTAAAGAGTCATCATCTTTCACAGTAGGTACCAGAGTAAATCAAGCTTGAAATATGGGCTTTATTTACTTGTTTCTCCCAGGCAGAGGGGAGACGGTGACTCAAGACAAACTGCCCCACATCCATTGCTCCCCGCTAATATTCTGCGCGGAAGCAGCTCACGAAATCCTGCAAAGTTCTCGGGAGCTGGATGAGCAGAGGGAAGGCGTGGTCTCTCGGCACGCTGAAAGTGGGGTTTCCTCTTCCCGAAGCATGCGGGGTCGGGAACGCGCTCATTCCTGGGAGGGTCCAGTTCTGAGGATCCCCCTTCTAACTCGTGGGGGCCCCTATGGTGGGAGGCTGGGGACGTGGTCAGGCCTGCCTCTGTTAGGAAGGACAGTGAGGAGGGACAGAGGGGTCCCCGGCCCTCCTCCTTCTGGGACAACTATCTCACTGTACCTTCAACAAAGACAGCGAAGGGCTGGTCTTGGTGACACCAGTTTCAGAGTCCCGACACACAACTCTCGCAAGAACGAAGGAGAGCACGAGGTGATCGCTGGGCGGGGATGCTCTGAACTGGGCTAACTCGAGTGACGGCTCCAGCGCTATCCCCCGAAGCCGAGGTCGGGTGGCGGGATACGGGGTGAGCCCCCCACGCCACAGTAACTAATTTCAAAGTCGGCTCCATTTCTGTGTGTTTAAGCTATGAATTAGTTCATTTCTATTTACTTTTATGAAGCTGATTAACCAGAGCTTCTCTATCTGATGAAAATCATTTTAATTGTAGTGTTAGGCTCCTGTGTAATATCCATTACATTAGGAACTGTTTAAATTCTACATGGGTATTGTGTAAATTGGCCCTTTGTGAGCTAGCAGGCAATTAGGACCAAACAGCTCTCCTTTAAACGGCTACAGAACTTTGTGGTGGTGTTCAGGACAATCAGAGACAAAGAAGGCTGTTTAATTGTAATTTAATGGAATATCAAGGAGTCGGTGGCATTAGATGCTGGCAACAGAGAGTAGGAGAGAAAAATTAACTGCAATTATGTTTGATTAAAGCTATCCTTCTCAATAATCAGCGGTCCTGACAGGCCATGGGGCTCCAGTGGGCTCAGGGATGGCAAAAGGTGTTGAGCAGTATTAGGGCCAATAAAGGGGATATTAGCATAGCTAATTACAGCCCTGCAGAACCTGTAAAGGGGGCCTCTGTGTATTGTAATGTGTGAAATAATTGGCCGAGGCCGTTATCAATTACATAAGGAATGAATTTGGTTTGTCAGAGAAAAGCTGATGAGCTGCGTTTCATCAGACACCACCTTTCCCGCCTGTCTCCTGCAGCTCAGAACTTCCCCACTTCCATCCAGAGCGGCGGCCGACCCACGGCCAAGTCACCCTTCAGAAGATCATCTTGCCAGCGAGTGTTAGGTAATTAATACAGCTCGTCCTTGGGCCCGCCCCCCGCCCCCCGCCCTGCCACCGCTGTTTTTACCTAAGCGAAGCCACTAATCATGCAATAATGATTTCTTTCCCTCTGGTCAAAGGAGAAATAGATCGGCTCCTTAGAAAGGCAGCCAGCTTCGTGGCGGGCGCACCCTGGTGATGGAGGAGAAAAAGGGAACTTGGAGCGGCTCCCCTAGGTGCCTCCTCCTGCACGTGGCTATCACTGGTTTGAAATTCCCTAGTTCTCAGCAACTTAGCAGCTCCTCTATGGGGAACAGGGGAATACACACACACACACACACGTTTTTTAATTGTTAATTGTCAAGGTTCCGACTCTTCCAGAGCTTGCCTTTGCCAGGGCTTGAGTTGCAGAGTGTTGGAAGGCCCGACCCTGGCTGGCCGCATGGAAAGGCTGGTGGCCAGGCCTGGCATGAGCCGGGGTATGCCACGTGTGGCCTCGGCACAGGTTAAGTGGCCGAGCCCCCAAGAGCACTTTGGCGCCTCGGACAACATCCCAGCCCCAGCGCTAGCAGGCAGGCCCTCTCTCTTGGCCTTCGACCACAGCTAACACGGGGAAATCTGAGTCAAGAATGAAAAAATATTGGCTCTCTTTCCAGGCAGGGCTCACACTTCAGGTTTAAGGCAGAGCTCTTAGGAGCACACTCAACCCACAGTGTTGAGCCTTGGGGACCATCCATCAAAACCCCAAAAGCGCGGGGGTGTAAACCAGGTGCGGAGACGGTGTCCTAGGTTCCTGGAAGCTGCAGAGAGCCCGATCCAGATCCAGTCCCCTGAGTTCGGCCACCACTATCCTCATGTGTAACAGCCTGGACCAGAGAAAGTGAGCGCTGACCCCCGGCCAGAAACGCAGCTTTCCAAGTCACCAGCCACTGGTGGTGCCAGGGCGGAGGCGGGGAGGCCAGAGCAGAGGCAGGGAGGCCAGGGAAAAAGCGCTCTGTGGGCACAGGTGTCCTTCCAGGTGAGAAGCCTCTGGAACTAGACAGGGGTCCCATAATCCCGTGAGTGTGCAGGGTGCCACTGAACTGCTTACCTCCGAGTGCCCGATTTCACCTTGCGTCAAGTTCACTTTCCTCACCCACCCCTCCCCCCCAAAAAAGGGAAAAAAAAGTCTCCACCCCAAAGGGGAGCCCACATGTGGGGTTGGAAAGCAGGGCCCTCACGGTGCCATTGAAATGAAATAGTTAAGAGTCAAATTAAAAGATAGAGCCTTTAAGGGACTTTTCCCTGACTGATAAGAGAGTGGCCGCGGAGTGATCCTCCAGGTCGCTGCTAATTACTGGGAAGTCCCTGAAAGCAGTGGCCGCAGCTGTGGTGTGTGCACGCCCGGCCATCAGTCGCTGGAGTATTGATTACTGAGCAATTCTAGCCGATCGGTCCGGGCACTGCGCAGACAATGTGCTTCCCTCACAAAACCTGTAATGAGCAGTTCCTATACACGACTACATTTTGCTGACATCAGATCTGTGCGCTAAAGGTAGTACACAGGTCAATACGTATCGGATTTCCAAAATGCGAGGGTCTTAATGTCAGGCCTCTCTTTTTCTCTCCCTTCTGCCATTAGCGACGACTGGGCTCACATTCTTTAATGCCATACGGGAGGAAAAATCTGCTCCATTAGTCTGATTTATTCTTCAAATATGCCATGACAAATTGCTTTAACACCAGACTTATTAAATTCTTGTACATTTCAAGGTATGGGTCTCGAAGACGTGTGGTGCCTGCATGACGTCATCACGCAGGGGCAGAGGGGGTGTCGGGGCTGAGTTTCACAGCTGTGCCAGCTCTCCTTTGTTGGGGGGGCCTACCCACCGCCGCCCCCCGCAAAGGAAGAGGTCGGGGTGGCCTGACCGTCCGCCTGGGAGCACCTGGTCTCCACGGGAGGCATTCCCCTGGCACGCATGATATCCTCCATGTAAATGCAGATGTACGAGGATTTGGAGATATCCCCGGCTTGACTCGCAGTTCAACAATTACTGGCCTTTGTCTGGGATACTTGCTCCAGTGTAGGCAAGCCTGTCTCTAGTGGACTCGAGCTATTTTACTTCCCTTCTCTGTAGTAACCACACCGCATTAACAATATTTGTACTACAATCGCCCAGGGACCCACTTCCCAGATTCTATCACTTCTTTATCTCCTGACAAATACCTCACTATCGAACATTATTAGGTTTAGAAAATTAACCCTTCGCGGTCTGGAGCCACCACGGCGCCCCACCGTCCCTCCAAAGGGCCTTATCGCTAAATTTCTACTATAATGGTTTTTTCTTTTCATCACAATTTCACAGCAGCGGCTGTCAAGAGGCACTTATAGATACCATGATCTTGTACTTTTGCAATGATTCTCATTAAAATGATGCCAAAGAGATCTGATGGGGTTTAATGGCTTTGCCGGCCGGCTCGATATCCACTTCCACAGCGGATCCCGCGCCAAGGGCTCTGTTTGGAGGAATTTGTATGACTTGCATTAAACTTTTCCGGGTGGTTTTAATGCGTTCAGATAAGTAGGATCCAGGTAGACACTCTAATAGCAAATGTATCCCCGAGTTACGAGCTTCTCGGGCTGCCCTTCTCGGCCCGCTGTCAGCTTTCTAGTTAGTGTTTTCTGTAACAGTTCCTGATATTTCGTGATAGTTTTGATAAGGTTATCTGTTTAAAAGAAGTCAACTGCACAACACAAAAGAAATGTGAAGTGCACTATATTTACACTGGGGTTCTCGTTTCAAGTGCCTATCTTTCTTTCTCTCCCCCCCCCTTACCTATTTCTCTATTTCTAATGGGCGATGCAGCATTGACATCATTTCCCCAGCAGATCACTAGCCCTGTCAATCAGTCTGTATTTTGTCTTTCGCTGCGGGCTCATTAAAACAGCTTCTTCACTCCCTCTGGACACTGCTGTATTTGCTAGCTCTGATCACGAAGCTCCTTATTTAAGAAAAATGCCAGCATCACTTGGCTCACATCAGATCCACCCCTGACTGGTTGCCAGCTCCAGGGGAGACTTTTACAGGTTCTGCAGAGATTAAGCGCCTGTGCTTATCCCAACTCAGGGTTCAAACCTCTCCCGCCATCGGAGCGTGCGTTTGGGGGGGCTCTGAAGATCCAGGCCGCGCTCGCCTGGCCGCCCTGGTTTCTGCTGGCCACCGAGCTCATTCCCCAAACCAACGTGAGGCTGGGCTTTTGTGTGTGTTTGTTTTTATTTTTATTTTAATTTTTATTTTTCTAGCCTCAAAGTGGGAAAGCGCTTGTTCATCTTTTCCTGCTCCAATGTATGTTTCCCCCGCCCCATCCACACCAGCTTGCTTAATTAAGAACTATCCTCTTCCTAGGCTGAATTATTAATAATAAAAAAAAAATCACATTTTAAATCAAGCCTGTGCATGCTCAGAGGACCCCGGTGTCGAACCTGCCTATGCCGGCTCGCCAGCCTTTTAGGTCCTGATTAAAAACTTATTAAAACATTATAAATGATTAATGGGAGCACAGCTCTGAGTGGCAATTATTAGTTTTAATGCAGGTAATGCAGCTTAATGAGGGGCACATGTGCGCCAAGCCTTAACTTCATTACTCCTGCGTGTCAACATATACAAGAGGAATGTGTGTACAGGTCATCCATTACTTGGAACAGCACCGAGCCCCTCTCTTCACCTCCCTTTGTTGATGAGCCAGGAGCCATAAATTAATCCCTTTCTGTGGCTCGGGGAAGGACCAAGGTGTTAAAATCACAGTACGCCGGGCTGGCTCCCCAGGACACCAGGCCGCTCCATGGGAAGAGCTCACAGATGATCTTTTTCTGCAGCTCTGCAGTCCTGGGAAGTTGTCCCTGGGATTTCTGCAGGTCCTCATTGTCTCTGCTCAGAAATGAGCATCACCCACGTACAGAGCCAACCGGGTGGCTCTCCTTTCTGGTTTTAGGAGGAACATGGGGGGAGCCTGGCTCCTCCCTAGGCAGCGCCTGGCTCCCATGAGCATGCTTTTCCTCAGTCTTCAGACGTGATTCTAAGGTCCTTCTTTCTAACTGCTCGCCTCTTGGGGGGTGGGGCACAGGGGACTGAGCACGAGAGACAGAGACGCACACTCCTGTCCCCTGCCGAAGGACTGAGCTCTGGCCCTGGAAGGCAGACACCAGGAAATAGCAGTGAGGGCCCCGACTGCAAGGTGGTGAGGATGTCAGGGCGAGCACAGGCCGGGGGAAAGGTGGGTGCTGAACAGATCCACTGAGGATGCCAAGAACACAGCAAGGAACCCGGGGTGCTTCTCTGGCCCCGTGGGCCCACAAAGGAGCCCATCCAGGTCGCCGGCCCCACCTGGGACCCTGGAGCAGGCCGCTGGGCCCAACTCCGCCCGTCACCTTTTATTTTCTGTTTTTGCAACGAGCAGCTTGATCCAGGCTGATCTCCACTATCTGTTTGAAGAGTATTCAGGACTATTTGCATCATTTTATCGCTAATGTATAATATATGGCTCTAAAGTGAGCCCGGGCGCTGTCTTGTTACCGAGCATAAAAAAGTAAGGGCAATAAAGATACATTAGTTCTCTCAAGCACAGCGGCCGTAACGCAAGCAAGAAGGTTGCTGCTTAAGAGTTAAGAGGCAACCTTTCTGCCTGACTAAGACAATGGGAGAGTAAAGAAAATGTCAAATCAAGAAAAGCTGGATTTAGAGATGAGGCAGCCGGGAATGACGTCGGGGCCATATTTTGTGAAACTATAATGCAGTTGGCAGCAAAGATCCGTGTTTCTGATTCATCCAGGGCCGCATGGCAAAGCTTTGTCAGTCTGTGCAAGGTATAAATAATTCAGGGTGAGAGATGGCAATTACAGGGCTCTGCACAACCAAAATGAATATTTTATGAGGACTAAAACTGCTCTGGAATGAATCATACACATGGAGTCACACATGGCGAGTGGACTCCTCCATGCCAGCCCAAGAACAGAGAACCGCGCGAGGCCCTGATCTCCTTTCAGGGTGTGGACTGTAAACCTGGTGCCCGGCGACAAGCAAACACACGACGGGCCAGCCCACAGGCAGGCCCAGCGCCCTGCAGGGACTCTCAGCCCCCCAAAAGGCAGGCGCACGAGCCCCTCCCACGACGCTGCTCCCTGCAGGTACACACCGCCAAAGTGGGGTTCAACCCATGTCCTGAATTAGCACCGAGAGCTGCTTATTGTCGCAACCATTGTAGGTGCAAGCTGGGAACCCGCCCTTCCTGGAGAGGACCTGGAGTCTGGTGGTGCCGTCCCAGATGACAGAAGAGCTTTGCTGTCCCCGGTGAAAATTTCTGAGAGCTTTGAAGGAGCAGCGTGCATGAGTCTCACACTCACAGTGAGATTTTTTTTTTTTAACCTTCCTCTCAAGCTGGGAGTGTGTGTTATGACTTCTCCTCCATCCCCTGGACCTGCTCTTATACAGGCCTAACTGAAAGACCAAGACGTGTGGCCTTCTACATCCACACAGCCAAGGGCGAATGCAAAAGTTGCTTCCCTCACTTTGGAAATCGGCATGCTGCAAATGGACAGGGGGATAGAACTAAAGAGAGCTTGAAAGGCTGAAAGGATGGTTTCATCTGTTACATTTCCTCCAAAAATGCTCCTGGTGAATTGCTAGAACAAATAACAACATTGTTCGCCGGGCTGCAGAGGCCCAGGCCCACTGGTGAATGGCCATTGTGTTTGTCCAGCTACTGATACCTGCGCTTTTGTGAAGGAAAGAAGGCCAGGGCGGTGACATCAACGCAGCACAAGTACCCCTCTGTGCAGACCCAGAGCGGGTCCCGCGCAGTGGGAACCCAACCCAAGAGCCCTCTGAGGCTTTCTTTAAATCCAACCCCAACGCATTGTTTCTGAAAACAAGGCTATTAGGTATATTAATAATTTGATAAATAGGGATTTTGCCCTTAATTATTCATGAAGAACATTTGGCAACAGTAAAATTATATTCGCAGAACAGGTTTATAAAACAGCTAATTATAAATTAAGTATGCAAGAGAAAATTGCTAACCTTGAAATTAAAATATTTTATGATTCTGCAATTACAAAAAAAAAAAAAGGTAGAGAATTCTCAAAACCCTAGTGTGAGCAGAGAGGTCTCTATAGAAGGCAGCGGGCAGGCTGGAGGAGTGACAGCAGAAGAGGTGGGCAGGGAGGCTCGCCCCCCCCCCAGCATCCCCTCCGCCTGAGGGTTCTTCTTCTCCAGTGTAACTTTCCAGGAGTATCCAGGGTCCCGGAGGACCACCAGCTTCCACCAATAGGCAACTTAGCAACTGCAGGTGGGCCTGGTCTGGTCACCCCTGCTGTAAAACCCCTGAGATTTCCTCTGCCCACATGGCTATGCTCGGGAAACCCCTGCGCCCCCACCCTTCCCCAACCTCACCACCCTCCTGCTGGGTTCTGGTCCACTGAGGGTCCTAAGGGAAAAGACAGAGCTGGTGGCCCAGGAGTGTCGTCCCACTCGCCACCACTAGAGGGCTTCGCCATCCGGGAGCTGGCAGATGCCACTGTGGGTGGCCCGTGGGTCAGGACACGGCAGCTCCGGCCTAAAGCCACCTTGGGACAGACCCCTCCTAGGAGCTGGACAATCCCACTGCTACTTGCTGGCACCACTCACAAGCAGCTTCCCACCCCCCAAGACCTCTTCAGCCTCCCTGCCTCCCCAGGGGGGGCTCGACGACCAGCCCCATGTCCCCAGGGAGTGTCACCCACTCTTTACTCATTTGAGAAACGAAGATGAGGGTGAGTTTTGTTCACTTTTTAATTGACTGGATGTCCTCTCCCCTAATTTAGGCAGATGTTAAACGAGTTAAGGAAAGTGACTAGGATGGGTAATTGGAGAATAGCCTGTTTGGGGGGGGGGGGGAAGCAAGCCATATTCCTTAACTTCTTTTCCCATGCCTATGTTACAGATGAAAAAAAAAAAAAAGAAGGAAAAGAAAATGCCTACTGTGGAGGCTCAGTTCTGTAGGGGGCAGCCCCTGCGCACTTCCCCTGGACCATAACTCAGAGACTCCTGTACTCTCCTGAAATCAAAGGCAAGCAGGCAGAATCCACTGAAGTGCCCTTTTCCTCTTTTGCCTATGAGGGGCCCTGACTTCCCCGAGAGTTGAAAGCCCCACTAATTGCTCACGTATCAGAGAAAACAGCACAGGGCATACTTGCACGCCCGAGTCCTTACCCTGACACCGAGACACAGCTGCGGGTCAGGCAGCCAACCAATCAGGGAGGTCTCCGGGAACTCAGATAATGAAAATTTTTTCATGTATAAAATCCTTAATCAAAATTCTAGTGGTGTCATCTTGTAGTGCAGACACTGCAACTTAAAATTAATATACAACAGAACCTTTAGCAGGAGGAACATCGTTGGGCTGCGAGGGGCACGTGCCCCTGGACTGGGGCCTGAACATGGAGACCCTGGGCAGCCAGCCGGCTCCGGGCCTGGCCCCCAGATCTACACGGTGCCAGGACACGCCCAGGCCCAGAGGGACTCCAAAACCCAAGAGCGAATCAACAAAGATGATGCACCACTGAGAACAACCTAATGCCGGAGGTGTGACACGCTCCGCGAGCCGCCGCCAGCCTAATTTTGGGCACCTCCAACCAATTAGTTTAACTCCATCAGCCAGTATCTAAAGAATATTTTTATCATTTGGAATAGACTATTTACCATGTGATAGGATACATTTCTTTCTTTACCTCTGGGATGCCCCACAGATGCTAAGCAACTTCCCCTAACAATATTTAAATTGCTTACAAAGCCTCTCTAAATATTTGCTATGTATTTAGCATGTCTAAGATTTGCCTGTTATCCCAAAGTCTTTTTGTTGTAAATTGCAATTTTACAACTTCATGCTCGTGATGTATTTTGACAAAGCTCTGCTGACACCCTCGATTGGCCTCCAAAGGCAGAATAGCTGATACTCCACGAGTCACCAGAGAACTCTCAATTTGTTGTGAGACCGCCGCTACTTTGCCATCCTCAATCTGCATGGAGAAAGATTAAACATTCAATTTGTTACTTGATAGGCCACAAGGTTCGCCACTTACCATACAAATGGAAAACATTACTGTCATCCCTCAACTTGCTTGCCTGAGTATTTTATTATTTGTAATATTTACTTCAGGGAAATTATGATTCATGTCATATTTATCTTCATGAAAAATGAGCATCTAAATGGAAATCACCTTTTGAATGTACCAGGATATAGTGTAATACTAATATGCTTCATGAACTATAAAATTTAGTCACAGTATATGGATATATTATAGCATGACTTTAATACTCTCCCATCAAGCAAATTTTCTCTGTGTTAAGCTGATACTCTGAGCCCTGATTCCAGTTTGATAATCATTACACCTACATGATGGTACAAGTCACTACTTGTAGATTTATGTCCCCCCTCAGCTCTTTTGCATTAATCTGCCCCTGAATAAGCTATTCGCACTTCCTCCAGTGCATGCAGGAAATTGGAATAAGGTGCAAATTTGTAGGCCTTAAATCTGAACAAGCA
>PVLC010030357.1:0-19717 GCA_004027655.1 Graphiurus murinus | reverse complement strand
CATTTCTCCCCTGAAAGCAGCAGAAAAGGTTTTAAACCGGAGACTTGTTGGATCAGAAAAGTAGTTTTGGCATTCCTAGGTTTCGTTTCCCTTCCTTCCTTCCTTCCTTCCTTCCTTCCTTCCTTCCTTCCTTCCTTCCTTCCTTCCTTCCCTCCCTCCCTTCCTCCCTCCCTCCTTCATTTCCTCCTCCTCCTCCTCTTCCTTTCCCTCCTCCTGCTCCTCCTCCTCCTTTTCTTCTTCTTCTTCTTTGTTCTTGGAATTGAACCCAGTGACACTCTATCTCCAAGCTACTTTCAGCTCTTTTTATTTATTTATTTATTTATTTTGAAAGAGGATCTCGCTGAGGTTGCTGAGGCCAACTGCAAATCTGCAATCCTTCTATCTCTATCTTGGGCTCCCAAGTCCTAAGATGACAGGTATACACCACACACCTGGCTTTGTCTTCCTTTTGAGGTCCACCGTTTGTGTTCCTATAGCTCCTATTGAGATGGGTTCCTGGCCATTAACCTGCTCTCCATCCAATCAAATTGGTAGCAATTAGCTCTGCGTGGATATTTACAAGTAAATTAATTAAAAGTAAATAAAAATATAAAAATACAATTCCTCCTACCTCATCTACCTAACCATACTATCACATTTCAAGTGTTCATTGATGACATTTAAAGGGCCAGCGGCTTCTGTATTGAGCGATACAGAGAGAGAACATTTCTATCACCATAGAAAGTTGTAGAGGGCTGCTACAAAGGTCTGCTTGTTCAGTTTCAACCATCTGCTTGTCCAAACATCTGGTGAGGCTGTGGAATACAGGCATAACATGCAGGAGTGTGGGATCCTGTTGGCCAGGTTCAAATCCTGCCATTGTCACCTGCAGCACTGTCTGACCTTGGACAAGTAACCTAACATCCCTGGGCCATAGTCTCTTAGTAACAGCCTGTTGGTGTCAAGTGGATAAAAACTTGCAGAGTGTGGAATGATGCTCAGCCAGTGGTGAGCCCTAGATAAATATTTGTAGCCAGCATCTGTTCTAGAAAGGCTGATCCTGGTCTATCTATTGGGTTCTGATCTACCCCTTAGCTCTTATTCTCAAAATCTGTATTTGATATTGTTCTCTGGCAGCCTAACTGGATAATCATAGCTTAGTATATTAAAATTAGTTGAAGCAGTATAGTTTGACATGGCCAAAAACACCCCAAAAGGTTCCTATCGAAAGGTGAGATTGGTTTTCTGTTTTTTATTTTTGTAAATTTAACAAAATAATGCACCTAACCAATATCTTGCCCCAAACAACTCTGAACTTGAACCCAAACAACTCTGAACTTGCACTCTTCCTTGAGCTTCAGCGCTATCTTTCCCAGCTTTCCCCAGCTATTTCTGTCCCAGATTTGAGTCATACAATTTATAACCCACTGCCTTTGGGGCCCAGCTCTGGCAGTGATGGGGTGAAGCACATTACAAAAATGACTTGTTCATATAAAGTAAAACTTGAGAGAGTCTTGGTGGGTTGGAGTAGGGCAATTGTAATTGAGCTTGCAAAATCCCACTATGTTCCCCTGGGCCACAGGGAGGATCTACAATGACCTTGGAATTGGGTCATTTTTCAAACTCAAGAGTAAATTGCTTCCAATGATTTGAAGTATCCTCACAAGCAAACTCATTCTGAATCTTCATACTGACAGCTCCCTACAAGGTCTATTAATACATCAGTATAGCACTTCCGAATTGCAATATGATGGGGTTTTGCTTGGTATTTTAGCCATTGCTTGGTACTTTGATTAGTGATGGAAAAGTATAGAAAAACATCATAAATGGTTTCAATAGCAGTCATCTATATTTCTAGGCCCAAAGTTTTCCTTTCTTAAACCTCAATCATCTATTCTAGTAAAATTATATTTTTCTTTGCCACAAACTTTTCTTAAATAACCCAGTTTTCTTCTTTGCCCGAGCTATTTTCACTGAAAAGTGACAACTTCTAAACTCGAGATCATTACTTGCCTGCTTTTTAGCCAATCGGTATCAAACTCATACTCTAGAACTGTCATTCATTCTCGATCACACCTCTTGGTGTTTTGTTCTTTACATTTATGATTTATAAAATTCACTTGTAAATATTCCTAAGCAACCAAAGTCTTATTTAGGCAATTATCCTGCACATGACTTTCTGTTTCATAGCAGCCGCACGAGCTCTTCTCAGGTAAGTTGTGCTGAGTGTGGAGCTTGTCTTCGGCACCTGTCTACCCCCTTCCAAGAGAAAATACATGTTCACGGCCACCTGAGTTTTCTCATCCATAGACCTGCTGCTCAGCCACCATAGCACATTCTAGACCAGGAGTCCCAAACTATCATGACTACAGAGATGAAGTAGTCGGAGAAAAGACTGAAGCCAACAGGAAGGAAAAGGTAAGAACCATAGAAAGTAGATTCCCCATCTAAACACGGCAGACATCGCTTAGTTGCAATACAGTATTGTCAAACCACTATTCCAGAGCTACATATTTTCCAAGAGAAGAAATCTAGATCAAATTAAAAAGCATCATGTGTGGAAAAATATTTCATAGACCAAACTAAACATATTAACCTGTTGTCCTTCCAAGGCCTTTTTCTTCCACCTCTAAATGTCTGAAACATCAATACATACCTTTCTCAATTTGTACTCTCTCTCCACTGGGATTCAAGTGACTTAAAGTAAATAACTACTCATAAAAAAGGAATACATTAATAAATTGGAAAGTGACAATCTCAGAGTTGTTAGGGGCGAGGCATTAGTTAGGTGTATTATTTAGTTATATTCACAAAAAAACAGAAAGCCAATTTAACCTTTCGACAGGCATCTTGTTTTTTGTCATGTCACACTGTACTGTTTCAATTAATTATCATATACTGATAATTATCATATTTCTTCCATAGAGTTGCATCTTTATGGCATCCTTTACCATGGCAACTGAGTGAATAAGTGATGGGGGATACAGGAGGAAAGACAGCCACCTCCTTCCATTCTGCAAGGATAGGTCCCGTGGTTCTTATTTGTAGAGGACAAAAGTCAGAAATAAATTTATCAGGTGCTGTATTAGTGGCAGAACTGGAAATAATGTCCACATTTTTTTAGTCCTTCTCTGGTGAACTTTCTTCTAAATTTTGGACTTAACCCTGAAGACAAGCTTTTAGGATAGCTCTAACATAGGAATTTAAGACCATGACCTCAATTTTAAAAATAATTGCCTGTAAATGTGGTAAAATCAAGGGCCCGCTGATTCTCTTCAAAGAGTGTTCACTAAGTTAAGACAAATGCATTCCTTTGAAATAATTTATTTTTGAAACCTAATTATCGGATACAGAGGTTTGTGTATTTAGGCATAGCCTATGTACACAGTTGCAAACAGAAAAAGCTGCTGGCTCAGGTAACAACTCTGTAAATACCTGAAAAGTTGCCCATTTATCTGTCTCTCTGCCTTTTTTTCTCCCCCTCAGGAAGAGGAAAACAAGACTGTAAATTAACCATAGGTAATATTGTGTTCAACTAGGCATTTTTTAAGAGATTAAATATTTATAAATTTATTTTTGGTACTAGGGATTGAACCCAGAGACATTCTACCTCTGACCTATACCCCCAGCCCTTTTTTATTTTTTAGTTTGAAACAGGGTCTGGTTGTGTGTGTATGTGTGTATGCTTGTGCGTACGTGTGGTGTGTGTGTGTGTGTGTGTGTGTGTGTGTGTGTGTGTGTGTGTGTGTTACCGGGGATTGAACCCAGGGGCATTCTACCTCTGAGCTATACCCAGAGCTCTATTTTATTTTTTATTTTGAAACGGCATCTGTCTCCCTAAATTGCTGAGGCTGGCCTTAGACCTGCAATCCTCTTATCTCAGCCTCCCAAGTACTGGGATTACAGCCATGGGCTACTATCCTGCTGACCTAAGATAGTTAAAGGTGTAATATATTGACTTTGTAACAAATTATTTGGAATAAGCAGTTATACATTGTTTTTAAATGACCAGGAGCATCATAGGGAAATCAAACAGCCAAAAATTATGCTTACTTCTTCTATGGATCTGAACAAAATGGGACACAAGTATGATAGAGACAAATTTGAGATTTTAACCCCGAGTGGTTAACCGAGAATGCACCGCTGCATTGGCTAAAATGAAACAAAACAGCAGGACTTCCTTCACAGAAGTAAGAAAATTTCAAGCTATGGACTCAGTTCAATTCTAAATTATACATCTTGGAACACTCCTAAGTCAAATATTTGAGTGTCTGTAGCTAAGCCTTGCCATTTCAATTACAATCTATTATGCTTCCATCCTTTTCACAAGGCTGATATTAGAAGAGCCGCGTGTCTTGTACTCAGCTAAGACAGATGTTCAAAAGGAATCTGGCTGAATGGGTGCGTGTCAGGAGTGGTAGGAGGAGCTTCAGCTTGGAGACCGAACTCAGAAAAATAAGTGATATAACATATATCCTCCAGGAAATGGTTGTGAACCAAGTCTGTCGTGTTCAGAAGTCATTTTAATGTAATGGACATTGACTGCTTCCTGTTGGGGAGATTTTATGGCTTTTGGTTTCAGGGACTTAGGGGGTTAGCACAGGCAGGCCCCAGATGACGTCCTCGTGTTCCAGAAGAACAGTGGCTGTGGGCTGATCAAAAATCCCAAGTGTGTGTGGTTCTGGTCCTTTTGTCTGCTCATGAATGCTCCGTCAACCCGTGCCCCATTGGAACCACAGTCTAACACTATTATAGACGTCAACACCACATTTAATATTGTTCCCAAGGTAACGTGGATACAAGATTCCAGAACAACCCTCACCCAACTAAGCTCTGGCAGAGAAAGAATCTGATCAAAAAATGCCCAGGGTGGTTTTGGGGGAAAGATTTCCATAGATTGAACACTAGAAAAAGAGTATTCAGGTGGGCTACAGGTTCTCAGGCTACTGAAGCTGCCCAGGCAAAGTGTGTTTGTGTGCTAAATAGACAAGTAAAAGACCAGAGATGGAATAAATATGCCCTCTAACTGCGGAGGATCAGATAGTTACTATGTGACAGATTTTACTTCTCATAGTTACCCTTTGTATTAGTTAGCTGTTGCTGTGTAACAACCCACCTAAAGACTCAGTACCTTAACAATTAACCATTTGCTCTTGTTGGTGAGCCTACAGCCCAGCTGAGCGGTTCTTCTAGCTGTATCCAGATTCTCTCATGTATCTGTAGTCAGTTGCAGTTGGCTATATAGCAGTGCTGATCTTGGCTGGGCTCTCTTGCAGTTTTGAGGGTTAGCTGCCTATTGGCTGGTCTAAGATGGTCTTGGCTTATGTTCATATTACTCTTATATCCCTCCAGCGAGTTTTCCTGTCTGTTCTGATAGTCATGGTGGACCAGCAACGGAATCATGGAAGATCAAAAGAAGTGATTTGTCAAGACTGCTTATGTCTCACGTACTCACTTCATTGCCGGTTCCTGAGCCCATAATCAAGTAATGGGGCAGCATGCCCCACCCCTCACTGAAGGAGTGAGAAGAAGGACTATCAGTGCCATCAATCTACCGCACTTAATGGTATGAGCTATATACTCCTGGTCTGCAGAAGAAGAAAGCAAGGTTGGAAGAGATTAAGTCATTTGCCCCAAAGCATACTCTTAATAACAAGTGCCAGGGCCAGGTTTCATGGCCACACCCAGTGATCCTGTCAGGCTTCCTGGAATGTATGTCTCCTGTGAATTTAGACTTCCCCCAAGTTCCCTTCTCTTCCTTCTTCTTACTGCCTATTCTACAAATGTAAGCCCACATTCCCTTCCTTCCTTTCATACTGAGGATTGGACCCAGAGGTATTCTACTTCCAAGCAACACCCTCAGCCTTATTCTATTTTTTATTTTGAAACTGGGTCTCACTAAATTGCTGAAGATATTGCTAAGTTGCTAAGGCTGGTCTCAAACCTGCAATCCTCCTGTCTTAGCCTCCCAAGTACTGCGATTACAGGTGTGCACTACCACTGGGCTCCATATGTTCTTTCTTTGTTTTTGTTTTTTTTTTAATTGAACCCAGGGGCGTTCTACCTCTGAGCTATACCCCCGCCCTATTTTTTTTTTAATTCTTTATTTGGAAACAGGGTCTCACTAAGTTGCAGAGAGCCTCACTAAGTAGCTGAGGCTGGCCGCGAACCCGGATCCTCCTGTCTCAGCCTCCCAAGTACTGAGATTACAAGTGTGCACAACCACTGGGCTCCATATGTTCTTAAATGCATTTTTTACCAGGTCACACTCTTACTCAGTACCTCAAATACCCCTTACTGCCTACATTAGTGGTTCTCCACCCTGTTTCATCTTGAGACCCCATCATTTAAAAAAAATGACTGAGAACCTCAAAGAGTTTTTGTTTATGTGGCTCTTGCCAATCTAATATTTGCCATATTAGAAATTAAAACAGAGAAATGTAAGTTTATCATTTTATTTCAACATTAAAATTTTACGTTAACATAAATCACATATTTTAAAATGAAGAAAAAGCCATGTTTTCCAACCCAAAATTAATTAGTGAGAAAGCAGTGATGTTTTATGTTTCTGCAAACTTTGATGTCTCTCTACGTAGAAGACAGCTAGCTTCTCAATATAGGCCTCTGTGTTTACTCTCTGTTGAGGCCGCATGTCATGTCAGGTAGCCTCTGGACAACTCCATTTTGTACTTGTGACAATAGGAGTTGAACAGGCAAATAGAATTTTGGTATTTTTATAAAAATATTTCTGACTTTGTAAAATCTTTTAAAAAGGCCAATGTTACCAGCACTTCCTGTACCTGACTTCAAGAACCCCAGTCTTCTTCAAGGGTGCGCTTTTCTGGTTTCTGTTTGGAAGTCTTTGGTCATTTCGTTTCACTTTATCCCTGATATGACTGCATCCAAATTTCTCTCTTGCCATCTATTAGCAAGATAACTCAGGCAGGTTGTTTAAACCCCCCTCCCCCGCATAATGGGCACACTCATATTTCATTCATGTGCTGCCTTGTAAATGAATTAGATGTTCTATACAAAACAGTCAGTATTATGCATGGCGGATGGTGAGCTCTTAGTAACATATTGATAGTATGACTATTAATAGTAGTTATAGTTTATCCTGCAAATATTACTCAGATGCTACCAACAGGAAAACCATGATTGCAGGTGGCTACAATAAACATTGAATAAGCAAATGCCCCTGGCCTCCATGTGCAAAGGAGAAAAGAGAAAAGATAGACCAAAGAGTAAATATTTTACGACTTCTGGGTCATCCAGTCTTTATAGCCATCTCTCGCTCTGCCATGTGGCACAAAAACGACAGACAATACATAAAGGAAGGAGCAAGGCTGAGCTCCAACAGTACCTTATTATAGACACTGAAATTTGATTTCATGTCATTTTAGTTACTGCATAACATTATCTTTTCCTTTTTTCTTCAGTCATTTAAAAATGCAAAAAAAAAAAAAAAAAAAAAGCATTTTTATCTTGTGGGACCATTCAAAAACAGGTGTTGACCTAGATTTGGCTCATGGGCTGTAGTTTACAGAGCCCTGCTCCTAGAGCAAAGGCTTTATGGTGAGATGTGTTAAATCTGTTTGAAAAAGAATCAGTTATCTCACATATATTGAAATGTCACACTGTACTCCATAAAAATAAAAATGTACAAGTCTTATGAGTCAATTAAAAATAAAAATGTTTAAGGAAAGACTATTAATGTAGGGACTTTTTATGTAGGGTGGTAGCAGAAAACAAGGCTGAAAGAAGAGAGGAAGTTATACTTTAAATTCCTGAATAATAGCAATAACGACTTTCAAATGTGGACATCACAGCTTTTTTTGCAAATGATATCATATTCTTTTTAATGAATGAGAAAAATGGAAATGCAAGGAGACTTACTGACCTGACCAAGATCACACTTCCAATAAATAGCAGAGCTACAGTTTTTATTTTATCTTTGGTGTCTCTTCACATTTAATTCCCCTTCAACTCTATTGTAGAGAGTTTATTCTATATGCCATGGATGTGATACTATGTTATCAAATACTCATGTAAGAATTTTTATTTTCAAGAGATGGAAATATAATTCATTCTTTTGAAAAATGAGTTTTTTTTTTTACTTTGAAGAATACTTTATTGGGATTTTTATTTTTATCAAAACAAGGCCTGGCCCAAAAGGTCAAGATAGTTCTTCAGGATGAAGAAATAAAGACTTTTCTTGTAATGGGGAGTTATCCTGGTGGAGTTCTTACTTCTGGAGAAGGAGGAAGGTCCCTGGGTTCCTGGGTCTTGGGCAGGGAAGAACAAGTGTCTAGGGACTTGAGTTGGAGTGGGATCAGGCCCCATTAGTATGCTCTCATCCTAGGACTGGATGGAGAGATGGCCTCTGGGGAGTTACAGGGTTTAAGTAGACTTTCTGGACTTTAGGAGAATAATATTTGATTTTGAGCTTTAAATTTACTTTTTATCCATTATTATTTTCTTACATAATTCATAGATGGTCAGAAAAGAGTATAGTTCAAAACCTGTTGTAGCTTTGGACTAAAAATGCCTTCAAAATGCAGGAGAGGATCTTGTTCTTGGTTGAAGCCAGGGGTGATAGAAATAGCATCATCCTATGGAAACCAAAGTAAACTCAAAGAGGACAGTGACATCACATACACATACACACACACACACACACACACACACACACACACACACACACACATCCTATAAAGGTATAAGTCTTATTTTGGACCTCAGTAGAAAAGTGACCTCTCACTTTTGGAATCTTTAGGCTATTAGGATGAACAACTTCTTCTTGCAGTAGAGAAAGAAATGAGAGATGTATGTTTGAGGAAGAAACTCCAGGGGCAGAGTGAAAAGTGCTTTAGGCCGAGCAAATGGAGTTGAGGAAATCAGCTAGGAGATTTTGCAAAAGAGAAAAGATAATTGAATTTGGACAGGGCTGTGAGGTTAAGGGAAAGGAGGAGTGTTTCAGGCTTGTGACTGTCCTGGACGTGGAAAATCAGGGAGTGCTACTTCCTATGAACACAGACTAAAATAGCTGGGGTTATGTTTTCATATGGGGGAAGTTCAATGCTCTCCCAACATAGGCAGAACAGTTTGTTACTGGTGACGTTCAAGTTTCTGGTTCATCTGTCTGGAACTTGGTATACAATAGGCCAAATTTCTTAAACACCTTGCAAAATTGAGTGAGAATGTATATTTGAAATTTGTGTGGCATTACCTGACTCTGCAGAGTTTGGGAAGATGTTCTGCCAGCATCCTTAATCAAGCCTGCACTTGACCTCAATGGCCCTGGTCCAGGCTGTCCTTTGCCTACTTAGAGGTCAACCTGAGCTCAACCTTATAGCAATACGTGTCTTATTCTATAAATCCAGTCTTGACCAATAGAACTTTCTGCAATGAAGGAAATGACAGATCTGCACTATCCAAGGAGATACCTACTAGCCCCATGTAGCTAGTGAGGAGTAGAAAAGTGGCTGGTGAGACTGGGAAGCTGAGTTTGAGTTTAATTTTAATTCAAACTTACATTAAATAGCTCCATGTGATAGGTAGGCAGTACAACTTTAGATTTTTGTGTCCAATACCCTACCCAAACTGGGGGCCCCTGGGCATTTTGTTTGCGGGAATTTTTATACAGTTGTCTCCTCTGCAGGAACCAATTGATGTGGCAAGCATAAGCATTGTCCTTGCTCTAATTTTTTCATGAGTTCTTTCCAGGAATCACACTGACAGGCTGGATTAATTAGTATTGTACAAGTTAAAAAGCTGAATGTAATTAATTCTATGGATTTGAATAGTTCAGGTTTAATTTTGTAAGAATTGCGTAATAAAACTGGGATATTCAGCAAGATTCCTGGCAAAACGTGTCTAGATTCGATGCCTTCTCTGTGTCTTGGATTCATATTTGATTCACAAACACTTAGAGCTTCTTGACTTCTCACTACTATTGCTGTAATTTTATTGTATGGCAATGATTTAAACTCCTGATCTTATGGATACGTGTTGAGAAAGCTTGGATCTCCTTGTTCTAGACTTTTCCACTACCAGGCAAAGACGTCTCTACCTGCAGTTGCAGTCTCTCAAAGTCTTGTTACGTGTTTGGCTGTTTATATATTTTACCTAAATTTGTGCTAAGATGTTAATAGGCCACAACTGTTTACTCATTGTCAGCATGTTAGTGTTCTAGAGCAGGAGGCTTCAGGGTCTTGAGCTAAAGAAGGAACTAACAGGGAATGTTCCAGCTTTCCCTGGCTGGCACCTGATCCCTGTAAAAGGAGAGGGCAAGATGAGAAAATCCAACACAATAAATATTTAGAACATAGCCGGGCGTGGTGGCGCACGCTTGTAATCCCAGCATTTGGGAGGCTGAGACCAGAGGATCCGGGTTCGCGGCCAGCCTCAGCTACCTAAGTGAGGCACTCCGCAACTTAGTGAGACCCGGTTTCAAAATAAAGAATAAAAAGTAGGGCTGGGGGTATAGCTCGGAGGTAGAATGCCTCTGAGTTCAATCCCCAGTACTGAGAAAAAAAAAACAAAACAAAACAAAACAAAAAAATATTTAGAACATGATAACAACACAGGAAGCTTTGAGGTAGACAAAAACGGCTCCTCTTTCTGGTGCCAAGAAAGTTACAGGGCAAACCTTCTATTTGTAAAGTTGAGTCTAATAATATCTGCAGTTTATTGGGCCTTTCTTCTAAGGACTTCAAAGTATGATGTAATCAAACCCTGACATTTTTATTAAATATTTATTGTTCAAATGCTGAGGTATTCAAGCAAAGAGGTAGGGACATTTGCTAACCTTATGTTTTGCAGCTACATATATGTGTATATGTACCCATGCATAATTTCACATCTATCCATGTATATGTTCACGCATATATGTATGCATGCGTGCGGGTATGCAGGTGCATGTCCATTCCACCCCTCAGCCCAGCAGTGGCTAACTCTAGTGTAGTATAATGTTCTTTTCCCTGGGAGT
The DNA here is from genome assembly GCA_004027655.1 of Graphiurus murinus. Taxonomy (NCBI): domain Eukaryota; kingdom Metazoa; phylum Chordata; class Mammalia; order Rodentia; family Gliridae; genus Graphiurus; species Graphiurus murinus. Next base: position 8,748 of record PVLC010030357.1, on the reverse strand, counting down.
TCAGAAATTCTGCCATTTACTGACTATATCACCTCTGCCAACAAGTCTCAAACTTCCTCAGCCTCTACTTCCTTACTTTTGAAATGAGAGTTCCGAGGGTTATCAAGAAAGTTAAATGTAATAACATGTGAGAAAGGAGCAGAAGAGGAAGTCATTTAAGGTCAATGTATTTGGTGCTGGGAGAGTTGGGAGTTGTTCTTGCTCCAACATGATTAGGAGGAGCTGTGTTGGAGTCTGATTTGACAAATGTACTGGAAAGCATATGGATACATCTTCTGGACAGATGGCTGATATATTCTGTGCCACACATGCATGGCTTTCTACGGAGTTGCTTGAGCTCAGAGAGCCTCTGTCAGGAATCTTTATGGGCTCAACTATGTCAGGTGAACCTCAACAAACAGGGAGCTGGAGGCTTGAACCTAATGCAAACAATTGCCCGGACATTCCCTACTGAGTGTAAATAACATCTTGAATACCACCGAATGTCAATAGTGATGCTTGATGGTATCACATAAATTCAGCTTTAATTGAGCAAAGCTAAATCCAACCAAATGGACCTGTTTATCTCCTCGAATATTGAAATAAAGCCTAAATCATGGAGATTTTATGCCTTGAGTCTGAGATCTATAAGCAGTGTGTGTGTGTGTGTGTGTGTGTGTATTTATATTTCCTCAGCTTGACAATTCTTATCTCCTTGAGAATAAAGTCTCAAATAAATAGTCACCCTTAGATACCAGTGTTCCAAGGACTACTCTGCGGGACCCAGGAAGGGTGATTTATGCATCAGGAGAAATTGTTTATATTCTGTGGAAGTGTGTCCCCGCTCCATTAAAAATTAGTAACCAAATCCATCTATAACAACTTTAAATAATAGCATGGGTTCATAGGAGGTTCAGTTTCTGGGTGCTAGCACATTTACAACCTTGAACTATACAATCTGGGGGATTTAGAGAGACCACTGAAAATCACCAGTATAAAGTGTTATAGTGAAGTGCTGGAGCTGGGCACTTTAAACAACTGTTTTCAGGCACAGAATCAAATACGCCTGCTGCTTTATAGCCAGACCTGTGATATTAAATTAGATGCATATATGTAAAATATAAAAAATCTGAAAGGATATTGCAGCTGGTGAGCTGTAAACATTTTTATTTTTAAAAGATGTTTGGCAAAAAGATGAATTGTAGTCTCTGCCACAAAACCCAAATCTGGTTATTAAATCTTTCATTTTCAAAGGAAAAGTTGGCCTTGTACAGAGCTGAAACTCCTGGTTCACTGCTTGGGTTCTTTTCTCCTTGTTCTGTAATCGGTTGAACTGAAGACTAGTAGTTTATGATCTTCTTTATAAAGGGTATCATGTGAGTATGGTTTAACTAGCATATGGTGATTCCCTGACTCTTCTTCAAACACAATAGCTAGTTCTACCAACCTTTCCTTCAGCACAGATCACTATTCAAGTGTTTACTAGCTGTCTAAGCTGTTCTATGAAGGGTTTCCTAATGCTTCACATCCTTCTTAAGTTTTCATCATCGAGAACGCTGTGCCTGTGTATTAAACATTCCTCCGGGCACTGTGCCAGCATTGACTGTGAATGTCTTCTACCTGCCCCGGTGCTTTAGGGCCATGTTACAGACAATGTCGATGAGATCAATGTATTTAATAACACATCCACAATGCATCGCCTCGCATTTAGGGGGAAAGGCGTGGGCCCTGCCTGGGTCTCTTTATCTCAGTTTACTTATTTCCACTGCTTACTTGGCTTTTTCCTTTTTCCACCAAAGCTTTCTTGATATTCTTTATTTGGAGCCATGTCACTGAGTTTTCAGTTCAGTGTAAGGATACATTTGAAATCATTCAATTTAAGTCAGACAGTTTGGAGAGAAGACATTGAACTATCCTTGGGACTGCCATGAGCATTATCTAGGATACCAAAGGAAGTGGCAGTGATGTTTGTGTGGTTCTAAATTGGGCATCTGTGGATAATCAAGGGCCATCTGTAAGACAGCAGGACAGTCCTCAAACTGGAAGATCCAACTATTGGAAAAGGTGGTTTAAAAATCAGCTAGCCCACAACAACATTGATAATAACAACACAAACCAAATCTCCGTAATCATAGATCAACCAGACAGAATAGCTCCTAAGGCAGCTGTTGAGTAAGGACACTTACCCATTCTGGGTTCCCTTTTGAAGGTGGCGCTGGCCCTCTGGTGAGATCAGTCTAGGGACCAGGTGCCAGCTGACCTAGAGTTTGCACCTGCATTATGAAGAAATAGAGAAAGAACCCTGAGGGGAAGAACTCTGAGTTCAGAGATGTCAAAACCCTGTTTCAAACAATAAATATTGGTTATTAAATCAGTGAACTCACTTAGTTGTTCTCCCCACTCCCACGCTGGATACTAGGAAGTTTATGCCACATTCATACATCACTCCTCCCAGTAAAAGAGGCCCTCTTACCTGGTGTATTTGAACTTCCTTTTTTTTTTTATTTTCTAACTTACCTTTATTTTATACTCATGTGTACATTTCCCTTGGCTCTGTATTTGCATTCTTATTTATGTTTTCCCAATCCTCCAATTCTTTAAAACATAAGGCAGGGTGTAACTAAGCAAGTCTCTGCATTCATAAAGCAGAAGCATTGAATGGATGGTAAAGCTTCGCTGGTGCATTTGCATGCTTTGCTCAATGTGACATTTACTTCCCCATATCTGTCTAGTTGGGTAGAATTGACAACCTCCATAGGAATGAAATGGAATTGTCTACCTGAAGCGTTCTTGCTTCCCTAAGACAAGAATAAAAATAGATCTTGTTTTCCTTCAGCAAAAACTCTTCCACAACGGGGTCGTCATTGTTTGAAAAGACAGGAATAATACATGTGTTCTGATCATTTGTCTCTCCTGTGTACTCTCAAGGATCCCTGGTGCCTTTAGGGAACCACCGATTTTAAACTTAGGTCTCTAAATTAAGAGTCACAGTAACATGTGAGACAGACTGTGACTTCATAATCTTGAGGGTTTTTTTTTTGATGGTACTGGGGATTGAACCCAAGGGCATTCTACCTCTGAGCTATATAACCCCAGCCCATATGTGTGTGTGTGTGTGTGTGTTTGTGTGTGTGTGTGTTTGTGTGTGTGTGTGTGTGTGTGTTATGTGTATGTGTCTATGTCTATGTCTATCTCTATGTCTATGTCTATGTATAATTTTGAAACAGGGTCTCTCTAAGTTGCTGAGAACCTCACTAAGTTATTGAGGTTGGCCTTGAGCCTGCTAGCCTCTTGTCTCAGCCTCCCTAGTACTGGGATTACAGGTGTGCACCACCATGCCCAGCTGATCTTGAGTTTTAATAGGCAGCTCTGTCTGCCTCTCATGTTACTTTCTGCTCACGCGTAGGTAGCATGTAGAATTGAACACTAACTCCTGATGATGCATAGAAAATAATTTTTAGTCTTGCCTTCCCCAATTTTATTTTCCCATGTTGTGTGGAGGGATAGAACTTTAATCTGTGCTGTTTCTCATTCAGCTTTTTGTTTCATTTATTTTTTGTGGCTTTTTCAGTGCCTTTTGCAATTCCTCCCATGAAAGGCACATGTTATAAGGGCAATTAGCTGAATGGACAGCGGAGAGGTACAAAATCTTTTCTCAGAAATTCAATCTTGTCCTTGGGTTGAGTGTTCAGGGTTTGCCCTTTGGAGACCCAGGTTTGGGTTTGAGTTTTCTGCTGTTACTTACAGTGTAGTTTGGGAAATGATATTGGAATCCTCTGAGCTTCATTTTCCCCATCTGTGAAATGACAACGGTAATTCTCTTGTAGCTTTTTGAGGAGCAGCTGAGATAATTTATGCAAAAGGTCAGTGGTCCAACAATCCACTCACCTAAGCCCTGGACTCCCCATGGTCATGCCCTTGACCTCAGGAGACCTTCTGCCCTTTAAACCTACCACTATGTCCCTGTCAGGCATCCTACCTTCTGTGTTCATTTGCTTTGTTTTGTTTTCACCCACATGAGAGCCTATTGTCTACTGCTACAATGCGGCCTTGCACACAGGACTCTCTTGCTTTTCTTCCTCTTCTGCTGATGCTGGTGGAAAAGTCCCAGCTCATGCTCAACACTCCTCTGTATTGCAGGCTTGCACTGAGTCACATGTTCTGGAGAAATTCACACCTGCTTACTGCATATTCTTATTTGCCACTTCTGGTCACAAATCTCAGATGGGCTCTCCATGCCATCCCCAGTTTCCTTGTCCTAATGGCGAATGACCTTGGCTCATATTCCTTTGAGAGGACAAGGACAGAAATATCAGGCAGGAGGCCTTGCCTTTGCCTTCCATCAACATTCTCAACCTCCTCACGGCCATGTTTTGTAAACATTGCAGGATCTATGAATATTAATTATGATTGTGGTTTCATAATCCTTGTTTGGAGATATCTAATGCATTTGGAATGCTTTCCGAAAAAAAAAAAAAAAAAAAAAAAAAAACCTTCTCAAATTTGACCTCTATTAAATTGTTGTACACAGAAGCTACCATATTAATCATAGTGTGCTATTACGAAATTTATCTTTATTAAAATGTGTGCTAGGGGCATAGAAGGCACAAAAGGAGCTGTTTAAGTTTGATCAAGGTAATGAGCAATTTGACCATTTTGTCATTGATTTTTTTTTTTTTAGAATATTTACATTTGGGAATACAATGGACACTTACATTTAAGCATTACTCAATGGGTTCCAGGGTTAAGTATAAGAGATACATAATTTCCTATGTTACATTTTACTTTAAAGGAACTCAGAGTGTCCTGTGATGGATTTGCTAAACACTGAGGTCTCAAATAAATGCAAGAGGATCCCTCTCCCTGTAGCACCTTGTCACTTGCAAATCCACAAAAGCCCTGTTGGCTCACAAGGTCAAACCATTCAGCAGAGAAGGGCATCCTCACCCACTTGCTAAGCTTCCTCTGTGAGAGGGCCCTTCATCAGCAGCTTCTCTAGGAAGCAGCAGGAAGACAAATTAGCAACTCGAAAAATAAGGCTTGTGTTTTCACAATCTGTCATAATCTCTTTGATCTTGTTATGAAAAAGATTTGTCAGATTTCTTCTTCTCCTCTGAGTTATGGCTCAATAATGATCCCATCTCCATGATGCTGTCATTACTAAGTGTCCTGAAAGGCCAGTCTCACTTCTTCTGTTCCTGATGCTCTGTTTACCAACTGTGTTCCCAAATTGTTAGAAGTGATAGTGTAACACCTGAGTACAAAGCTAGACAATGGTGGTAGTGTCTTGGGGTTTTAACTTTCTAAAAACCCATAAAATAAATCCAGCGTTCAATGTTTCTGATAAGATACAGCCAAGTAGAATTGGAAATAAAGTTATATTCTTTCCCTTTGGTTGGCTTCATAATCTTTCCTTAAAAGCATTGTCCAAATGAAATGCTCTTTATTAGTGGAAAATAAGTATCCTTGGTCAAAAAATTGGCAAATATTTGTACTTTAATCTTTCTAAAAAAATTGCAAATGCAAAGTACTGAAAAACTGCTACGTAACCTTGAGCAAGCTCCTTATCTGTCTGTGTCCCCTTGTCTGTAAAATCAGGTGTAATAGGAGCAAGTATCTCATTGGGTAGTCTGACAAATGAAAAGAAATACCATATGTAAAACACTTAGAACAGTGTCTGACACATTAACAAGTCCCCTTACTTCTACCCCCAGTGTTTTCCAAACCTTTAAGCAGATCATTAATTAGCACCATAAAAACAACAACAAAAACAAAACATCTTGTCCCATGGTAGTACATGGTCCATGCAATGATGAGCGTCTTGGAGGCAGGGATTGTGTTCTGTGTTCTGCTCATGTGTGTCCATCAGGCTCCAAGCATAGTGGCTGGCACGTAGCAGGTGCTTGGTAAACATGATGCGTGCATAAGTGGATGAACACGCTCCGCAGTGTCCTTCATGCCACCTCCCGTCTTCCCGTCGAGCTTCGTTTAGATGGTTGGCTTATTCCTGAGCACAGCTGGATGAGCCCATGTTCTTTTTTCCTTCCTGGCATTGATATGGTTTGATTGGTTAGTATTTTATAAGCTACTGTTATCTTATTGCATTTCACCAGATGTTGGGTTTGGAATTTCACATATTATTAATTTGGCGTTTGAGACTAAGAAAGGCAGAGCTGAGATCTGAACCCCAAATGACTCCAGGTGCAGGATTTTTCCTCTGACATTCAAGGAGAAGCCTGCTTAGACCTGGCTTAGACCTAGGGTTAAACTTGAAATTAGAATTTCTTTCTTTAAGCCATTTCAGCTACTCCAGGGCTTTGGATATGCAGAATTTCTATCAATACCGAGCCAGACCTGGTGGTGCACGCTTGTTATCCCAGTATTTGGGAGACTGAGACCAGAGGATTGCAGGCTTGAGGATAGCCTCAGCAAGTAGTAAGACTCCCAGCAACCTAGCAAGACTCTGTCTCAAAATAATAAAATAAAATAAGAAAAAATAAAATAAATTAGGGCTGGGGGTGTAGCTTGGAGAAAGATAGAATGACCCTAGACTCAATCCCCAGTACCACACACACACACACACACACACACACACACGCACACAGATAATTTATCTCAATATAGAGGAATGTTAATAGATTCGATCACTTTGCTGGGTACTTAAAATTATAGTTATAACTAAACCTATAATGCTTTTTTCTAGTACGTGTAGTATGTATTATTTTAATAAATTTACATTAATAATCCATGTAATTTGCTTCTTCACTTTGATTTGTCTTAAGATATCTGAGTTCTTGGGATTCCCAAGGAACAATAGGTTTGATAAAGGGGCCTATGAGTGGCTAAGAATTCTTAGTGGCTGTTTGCTCAGTTTAAAATAAGTAAAAATGCTCTATGGCCCAAATTTGTACTTGAGTTTACAAACCTTGTCCTGTGTATCTGATGAAATAAATGCTATAGCTTGGTAAGTTTGCCTATTAATATTTGACACATCCTAAGTGTGACACTATTATTAATGATTCCTCTCAGCGGGAGGAAGGAAATCTTAGCTGTACTTTCCCTTTTTTATAAAGAATTTTTTTAGTCTCCTTTTATTTAGATTTCAGTTCTACTGAATTAGTCTTAGAAGCACACTATTTTATTCTCTAGTATCTAAGAATGATCCTCCATTTTTTCCTCTCCATTTTGAAGGTTTGGGAATTATCGAGTACATTTATTTCTTCTTTACCTTTAACCACTTATGATAATAATGGCTTTTATCATTGATCATCTAAAAATACCTATAATCCCAGTACTTGGGAAGCTGAGACAGGAGAATTACAGGTTCAAGGACAGCCTCAACAACATAGTGAGACTCTCAGCAACCTAGAAAGACCCTGTTTCAAAACAAAACATAAAAAGGGTTAGGGTTGTAGCTCAGAAGTAGAAAGCCCCAGGGTTCAATCCTCGGTGTCACAAAACTAAATAAAATTAAAGTATCTTTTTAAATATAATTTTAAGTCATAACTTGAGGGAATTTAGGGAATGTTTTCTTTCTATTTTACTTTGAAAATATAGGAGCAATTATTTACTACTCTCAAATTAAAAGTTCAGTTTTGCAAAGATATAGCAGAAAAATCAGAAGAACGAATGGGACTACCCAGCTGATTTATTTGTATGTGCCACCCCATCAATGTGTTTCTTCTTGGGTTACAAATAGAATTCTGAAATGGATTGATGTTATTTAAAATGCAGGAGAAGTACTAATTATAAATAAGTGGGATCCAATGAAATATTGAATATAAAAGTGCTTGTATATGAAGAGTACTATGCATATATAAAGGATGACTATGAGTCAACTACTGCTAGAGAAAATGTTGAATGATGTTCAAGGTAGGATGGCCAGTGTATTCTTCCAGTTATCCTCAAGACAATGGAACACTGTAGCTATACTCTTTGGAAATGGGAACCTGAGAAGGGTTAGGTTAAATTCAACTAGGATGGCACATTTATCCAGCTGCATTTTGGAAGAATATAATCATGTTGGTTTGTAGTTTGCTCTTCGCCTTGATTGAGGAATATCATGGAACATGAGAAGATTCTCTTATTTATATGTATTTGATGCCCTAAAGCTGGGTAAAATCAGATTCATATTTTATTTAATACATAAGTTGAACCTTTCATTGTCCAAGCATTTCTCAATTGTATTCACCTTAGTGAGGTTCTCTTGTACTCTGACACTGGACTCATGTCCCCTAATTCAACTCAATTGTGACACTACATACCTGGAGTTAGCATCTCAGTCCCACTAAACCCCTACTTCAGACACCAGCCCCCAGCCCCAGGTCTCCTGAACTTCTCTCCCAGGAGCTATAAGTCAGAGCTCCCCATTGCCCCCTCTTGGAGTTTAATAATTTATGAGAATGGCTCAAGGAATTTAGTAAACATTTTGTTTATATTCATTTGTTGGTTTACTTTAAAGGATACAGCTCAGGAATGGACAAACAGGAGACATGCAGAGGGTACTGTATAGTGGGGTAGAGGCAGGCAAGAGCTTCTATGCCTTCTTCAGAGGCCTGATTGGGTTCACCAACTGGGAAGTGCTCTGAATCACCAACTGGGAAGTGCTCTGAATCTCACTGTTCAAGTTTTAAGACTCAGTTTTGAGCCCTTCTTCCCTCCTCAGAGGTCAGCGTGTGGGACTGAAGTTCCTAACTCTCCAACCACTTGAACTTTCACATGACCAGACTCATCTATGCTGTATCACTAGCATAAACTCAGGTGTGATCA
>PVLC010030356.1:0-19680 GCA_004027655.1 Graphiurus murinus | reverse complement strand
AAAATAAAGTTTCTCACCAGGTGTGGTGACACATGCCTATAACCCCAGTATTGGGAGGCTAAGACAGGAAGATTGCAGGTCTGAGGCTAGCCTCTGCAACTTAGTGAGACTCTGTTTCAAAGTAAAAATAAAACAGAACTGGGGTGTAGCTCAGAGGTAGAATACTCCTGGGTTCAATCCTTCATACCACAAATAATAATAACAATAATAATAAATAATCATAAATAATATTATTTCTCAATAGAGAATGAGGTGAATCAGTTGAACTCAGGAATTCCCATTTAAAACAATCCTTGTGTGATTCTTAATACAATAAAATATGCTGCCTTTTTAGGCAGTGGGCTACCTTTTAACATAAATTAGATGTGCAATTATATGCTAAAGCCTGAATGCTCCATTAGATTGTAAACACCATGGCAGTAAAGAATGTGTCTGTTCTGTTGATCTCTGTATTACCAGTATAGTGAAGTACCTAGCTATTGCTGCTGCTCAATTCCATTTCAATTTTTCAATTAATTACTGTAGCTGGCGTTTAGGAGAGTGAGATGAGCTAAAGAAATGGATGAAGATGTGGATTCAAATAAATACAAGTGGATTTAACAAACCTACAACTCTGTGCCAAAAGTTTTAATCATAAAACCAAGTGTTTGGGTAGCTTTATTAAAAAGGTGACTGTCCCCATATACGGACCATAGGAATGTGTGTGTGTGTGTGTGTGTGTGTATGTGTGTATGTATGTAATATATGTAATAAATATACACACATACTATATTTAGTATATATATAAGATCCTAAATTTTGTGTATATATATGTATACACACAAAGACACATACATATATATTAAATATATGTATATAATATATTAAATATATTATACTAAGTATATTACAATAAACATATAATATTACATATATTAAAAATATCCTAACACATCCGCAATGAAATTCTGGATGAGTCAATGTTTCAGAATGATAGTAGGAAAGAATTCAGGACAGAACTCTGGAGTTACCAACAATTCAAGGTGGACGAAGAGCAGCCAGTTAAGCCTGACACAGCAAGAGTCAGAGACTCAGAAAGAGAACCCAAATTAAGGTGTGTCAGAAGTAGCAAAAGGAGAGTCCTTACAGGAAGGTTTTCCCATATGTCTTTGAGTTTTATGTATTAATAAGAGGCTAATGAATTTGTCAATTAAATCCTTATTGAACTTAGAAGAAAATATTGCCATCGAAAAATGGAACTGTATAATTCTAGATTTTCACCAAAAGTACAGAATGTATTTATGAGTAAGTTGGGAACTGGATAATGAAGACGTTAACCAGGCAATGGTATGTAAAGGGGTGAGAAGCAAGGAATAAATTATTTTACACAGCATTCTTGATCACTTATCTCCTTTATAATTTTCATCTTGTCAAAATCCAATTTTAAAATACCATGAGAATTTTTATGGTAACTGAATTAAATTTCTAGATTATTTATTAAAATTAACATCTTTAAGTAATAACATTCTTTTCAACTAGGAACACATTCTTTTTTTTTTTTTTTGCGGGACTGGGGATTGAACTCAGGGGCATTCTACCTCCAAGCTACACCCCCAGCCCTATTTTTTATTCTTTATTTTGAAACCGAGTCTCACTAAGTTGTGGAGGGCCTCACTAGGTAGCTGAGGCTGGCCGCGAACCCAGATCCTCTGGTCTCAGCCTCCCAAATGCTGGGATTACAAGCGTGCGCCACCGCGCCCGGCTTCAACTAGGAACACATTCTATGCCTCTATTTCTTCAGTGAACACACACACACACACACACACACACACACACACATACACACACACTTGCAATCACTTAATTTAAAAATTGTTGCTGTAGGGATTGTGTTAGTCATTCCTGGATTTCATGTAGAAGCAACAATGATATACACATAGCATAATCCATGCTTTTAAGGAAGTTTTATTTTGAAGAGAGGAGACAGGAATGAAGTAAAAATAATGCACACATAAGAAAGTTTCAAATAATGATAAATTCAATGCAGAAAATAAGAAATGTAATAATTCAGTTTGGTTTGGGTACATTTTACTTGGATTGCTAACTTCTTTGACAAGTAACATTTAAGGTGAAAGTAAATGATATGAAGTAGTAAGCCATGCAGATTTGACAAAAGAGCAACACAGGCTATGAGGACCAGTTCCTGAATCAGGAACAATTGTAGACTGGGTCATGGGCAGCAGGAAGGTCAGTGCAGTAAGGTTGTAGTGAGTGTAGGGGACTGGGTCAGATTTGGAATGAAAGGTGGGCAGGAATAATATCATGTACATCTGTGTGGAAAAGTGACATGATGTGATTTATATTTGTGGAGGTCAGTCTGTCCACTGAAGGGAAAACTGATTATTTCAGGGTCAGAGAGAAAAGAAAAAGACCCTTCAGGAAGGCATTGTGGAGCAACAGGCAATGGATTTATGAATTTATTGTATAGATGAAGTCAATAGGATTTACTCCTGAAGTAAATAAGGCAAAGGAGAAAATGATGTTTATGTTTAAACTTTTGATTTGGTCAGTTGTATACATGGTGATGTTACTGATTTAATGGAACAAAATGAGGGAAGATCAGATTAACAGGGGATGAATCAAAAAAAATTTTGGATCAAGTTTGAAATTCCTATTATATATGGCAAGTAGGCAATTAGATACATGAGTCTGTGGTTTATGAAATGGCCAGGTTTTGGGGTGCCAAAAGCATGTTGATGGCATTTAAACTGATACAACTAGACAAAATTACTAAAGAGATTTTTTTTTTTTTTTTTTTTTTTTTTTTTTTTTGCGGCACTGGGGGTTGGACTCAGGGGCGTTCTACCTCCGAGCTATACCCCCAGCCCTATTTTTTATTCTTTATTTTGAAACCGAGTCTCACTAAGTTGCGGAGGGCCTCACTAGTTAGCTGAGGCTGGCCGCGAACCCGAATCCTCCAGTCTCAGCCTCCCGAATGCTGGGATTACAAGCATGCGCCACCACGCCCGGCTACTAAAGAGATTTTTGTGGAAAAAAAAGAAGTTTATATTCGTACAGTGAGGAACTTCCACGTTCAGAGAAGGGATCCTTTAAGATGAAGGGAGTGAAAGGAGGAAGGCAGAGCAGGAGGGTGTGGTGTCTGGCAGAAAATCTGAGGTGTTTCCAGGGACGTTTTCTTCAGGGCATAATTATTGAAATCAGCCTTAAGAAAAAATATAGCTTCTTCTGGGACAGAATATGGCTTTCTGTTCATCCACAAAGTAGTAAAACCTGGCCATTGATGTTTCATCCACTTTTTTTTTTTTTTTTGATAATCAGGATTGAACTCAGGTGCATTCTGCCTCTGAGCCCATTTTCTTATTTTATTTTTGAAACAGGGTTTCACTAAGTTTCAGAGAGCCTCACTAAATTGTTGAGGCTGGTCATGAACCTACAATCCTCCTTTCTCAGCCTTACAAGCTATAGGATTACAGCCATGCACTGCTGCCCTGCATTTTCATTCACTTTTTAACTGAGAAAACCCAGGATAATCTCAATGGGTTTTTTTTGTTTTGTTTTGTTTTGTTTTGTTTTGTTGTGGTACTGGGGATTGAACTCAGGGGCATTCTACCTCCGAGCTATACCCCCAGCCCTATTTTTTTATTCTTTATTTTGAAACCGAGTCTCACTAAGTTGCGGAGTGCCTCACTAGGTAGCTGAGGCTGGCCGCAAACCTGGATCCTCTGGTCTCAGCCTCCCGAATGCTGGGATTACAAGCGTGCGCCACCACGCCCGGCTGATAATCTCAATCTTCTACTCCATCTCAACTAATAACCTTTTACCAGGTTCAAGAATATCCTAATAACCAATTCAATGATAATCTAATATTTATTCAATATCAATTCAATAATACTTATTGAAGTTTCTGAATTATAAGGAACTAATGGGGGCAGGTAGTACATGCTTATATCCCAGTACTTACAGGGAGACTGAGACAGGAGGATCACAGTTTTGAGGCCAGTCTCAGCAACTTAGCAAGGCTCTCAGCAACTTACCTAGATCCTATTTCCAAAAAAAAAAAAAAGTTCTAGAGGTGTATCTCAGAGATAAAATGACCCTGGGTTTCAATCCCAAGTACCATACCCACACATTACCCCCCCCCACACACACACACCTTTCAGGATTCACAATAATATCAGAACTATAAGTGTATTTAATCACAATCCCTTACTGATTTTACAAATGAAGATTTTGTATTCCCACAAGGGAGTGGACTAGATCATGGTTAAAAGTTAATAACAAAATCAACATCTCTAGGCACCTATTCATTCTCTCTTCTTTTTTGACATACGATCTTTCTGTCCTAATTCTTTCTGTCCTAATCTTGATAATCTTTTTGCATTTGTCATCACTGAATATTTATTATTTTTAACATTTTCTTTCTTATATTTATGGTATACCTTTATGGCTAGAATCTCTTGATCAATCTTAAGTAATTCTTAATTCCATCATTACATCTTTTTTGTGGGGGGAGTTCTAGGGATTGAACACAAGGGCATTCTACCTCCAAGCTACACCCTCAGCACTGTTTTTTTAAATTTGGAAACAAGACTTATTAAGTTGCTGCACCCTTGCTAAGTTGCTAAGATGGCCTCAAACCTGAACTCCTCCAGTTTCAGCCTCCCAAGTACTGAGATTACAAGCATGCATCACCACTCTCAGCTCAATCGTTGCATCTTAAATTGTTGCTTTTAAGTCAGTTTTAATCATGCTGTTTCCAAGTTGAAAATTAAAAGGGTAATTTCAGGAAAAGAAGTTAAATAAATAAAGAAATGAAAATTATTACTAGAAAGGGTTCTGCCTTTGAAGGTTTGGGTGAGGCCAGTGGGGAACTGAGAATTCTATTATGAGCATGATGTACCAAGAGTGATTGATAGAGTGTTCCAGGTAAAGGAAATAGTAATTGCTAGTAACTGGACATTGGGATGACATATATACAAACAGACATATATATATATATATTTATTCTGAGGTTTGAACCCTTGGAATGCCACCTCTGAGCTACAACCCCAGCCCTAATAGGGTCTCTTTATGTTGCTGAGACTGGCCTTGAACCTGTGATCTTCCTGTCTCTGTCTCCCAAGTACTGGGATTACAGGTGTGTGGCACCACACCCTGCTTGAACTTTACATTTTTTAAGAAGAGAAAATCAGTAATTGTTGTTGAAGTATAATGACTGTAGAGATTGTGGGTTTTATGAAATTCATAGCTTTGTTAAAGCAGTGCCTATGGAATAGAAGTTTGAATTGTATTTCTAGTACCATTGGAGGAGAGAAATATTATTTGAGTTACATTTAAGGAAAGGCCTACATTCTATATTGAAAATTGTTTTTAAGCACTAGGTGGTCCATATTAGATGAGGTCTAAGAGGGTTGTACCAGAAAGGTATCTAAAAAGAGTGAGAAGTTACCTGAGCTGGGAAAATAGTCTAGAAGTAGAGTTAAAGGACTCCTGAAATAAGAGAAATGAACTAAAGAAGTCCAGGATAACACTTGCATTCATGCACTAGGCAATTGAGTAAATGGCTTACCTAAGTAAATCTTACCTAAGTAAATAGTATTTACTTAGGTAAGATCCTGGGAGAAAAATTGAGAATATTTTCAAGTAGAGATTGTGCATAGACTTATTTGATTCTAACTGGTTTTAAATTGCACTCATTCCTCCTACCTTTGGGGAAAACAATTCCTGAGCTCTCCATTTCCCCTGTCCTTTTATCCGACTACTCCTAATTGCCCCTTAGGTATTGATTTGTTTGTTTGTTTGTTTGTTTGTTTTTCTTTCATCTATGAGATTTATCTGGTCCTCCCTAGATTTGGGTATTCTCTGTTCTTTGTTTTATGGCACCTCTTCCATGACATCTTTCCTTGGGATTTGGTATTTAATTGTCCTTTTACTTGTGTATTTCACCTAAATATAAGCTCATTATTCCTTTTTCCAACTTCCCATTCTCCTGTATTTTGTAAGCTGATTTGTGATACTACCACTCACCTTGTCTAGAACATTACCTCTCAAATCATTTTTATGAGAAATCAGATTTTGCTACTTTTAAATCCATTGTGGACCAATACACTGTCCCACCACAGTAACAAGCAGGTGGCTCATATCACACACTCACCACACAAGCTCAGCAAAAACCAAATGCATCCATTTTCTGTTCAACAGGACAAGTCCACTTGTCATGTACTTGAATATCACAGCAGTGTCAAACTGCCATACATATTTATAAACATTCACTCTTAATTTCTGTACTGTCTTGTCTGAACTGCTACCAAACTGTGCTCAAACCAACACCATGTTTCACACTACAGTACCAGAGTCTCAGAGGTGGCTCCATCCTCATGGCTCTGATATGGCAGTCCCACCCTGCAGCATGTCCACATTTCCATTGGACCCAAGTTTGTTTGGAGCATCCTCCGAAATCTAGGTGGAGGCAGCATACCTCCACAGCTCATGCCTCCTACATGCCTGCAAAATTACGATCCCAAGGATGCCACTAAGGCTCACTGCTTGGGTCCAAGCTGTATCCAGGTGTACTTTAACCACACATGGGTAGCCAAGGAGCACTGCAAAACAATGAGGGAGGCAGAGACTTGAGGCCATGGGGTGCAAGCTTCAGGGTCCCATAGGCACCCTGAGCCCTCCCCTTGAAACTCTTCTGCTTTCAAAGCCCTAGCACTGCTGAGCCTGTGATGGATGCAGCGGCCTGAAGGTTCTCTGAAATGCCTCAGGTTCAATCTCTCATTGTTTTGATGAACCAAACCTGGTATCCTTCTATCCATACTAGTCTCCATATCAAAATGGTAGCTTGGTCACACATCTTTATTCTTCTTGTAAACATTATTTTTAAAATTCTTTATGGCCAGGCTGAAAATTTTCCAAATCTTTACATTCTGCTTACCTTTAAATTATTAACTCCATCTTTAAATCATTTCTGTTTTCTTATAAATATTTAAGAGAAGCTACACAGCTCCCTGATTTCCTTATTGTGTAGAGATTTTTAACCATTTTTATCCTTGTTTATAGTTCTCAAATCTTCCAAATATTGGCTACCCATGTGTGTGTGGTTAAAGTACACCCGGATACAGCTTGGACCCAAGCAGTGAGCCTTAGTGGCATCCTCGGGATCGTAATTTTGCAGGCATGTAGGAGGCATGAGCTGTGGAGGTATGCTGCCTCCACCTAGATTTCAGAGGATTCTGCAAACAAACTTGGGTCCAATGGAAATGTGGACATGCTGCAGGGTGGGACTGCCATATAGTTCTCAAATCTTCCTAGGACACATTCGTAATTCAGCCTGTTTTGTAAGAAAGATGACCTTTCATCTAATTTCCAATTGTCTAAGAAACAGTCTCATGAGACTATTTTCTAAATAGTCTTCCCTATCTGGACCACTTAAGTAATCTCTAGGAAGAATTAAGCTCTCTCCACAGCTCTCCTCTTCCTTTGAGCTTTTAACAGAATCACACTTCATGTTCCATTCATGATAATATATGGTTTTTCCCCAGAATTCACCTTGAAAATGGTCCATCATCTATGCATTATCCAGTTCCAAACATACTTCCATAGTTTTTAGGTATTTGCTATAGCAATACCCCTCTTATCTAGAACTAATTTCTGTCTTTATTTTTTTTTCTGTTGCTCTAACAAAATGCCATTTACTGAGTAATTTATAAATGACAAAAATCTATTTATGCAGTTCTAGAGGCTAGAAATCCAAGACGAAGGCATTAGCAGTTTTTCTGTCTGGTAAAGGCCGTTCTCTGCCTTGTGACTGCATCCTCCAGAAGGGATGAGTGCTGCATCTTCACATGGCAGAATGCAGGAGTGCAAGCAAGCCGAACACTGTGTGGTCTAGTATATAGGGACTTAATCTCATTCATGAGAGAGTGAGCCCTCATGGTCTAGTAACCTCTTCAAAGCCACACCTCTTGGTATCATCACATTAGCCAGTAAGATTCAACATGAATTTTGGAGGAGACACATTTGAACTGTAGCACTATTATGACCATTAAGAGACCCAGTCAATTGACTAGATTCTAGAGTTGTAAAGTATTACTGCTGGGTGTGTCTGTGAGGATGTCTGAGTGGACTAAGTAGGGAGGATCTGCCCTCAATATTATGGGCAACGTTCAATCAGCTTGGGGCCTAGAGAGGACATAAGGAGGGGAAAGGTAAATCGGTCTCTTTCTATCCTGGAGCTAGGACACACTCTACATTTCCTGTCCTTGGATATCTGAATTCTGATTTCTCTGGTCTTCAGACTCTAGGACTTACACCAGACCAGCATTACCCTGTCTCAGGCCTTTGGCTTCAAACTGATAGCTACACCCTTAGCTTTCCTAGATCCTCAAGTCTTTGGGATTGGACTGAGTCATGCTAGGAAATCAGGGTCTCCAGTTTGCAGATAGACTGTGGTGAGACTTATCAGCTTCCTTAGTCACATGATCAATCTCTTTTCATATATTTCTATATCCAAATCTGATTTGCATCCTACTGATTCTGTTTCTCTGTAGAACCCTGACTAATATAAATACGCAAACCTTGTTTTAGTTACATCTTGCTGTTGATGTATGTATGCTCTGGTACACAGATGTCATTTTGTTGTCACAGCACTACAGTGAAATACATAAATAAAAATTTAAATTTAAAAAAAAACTTTATTTTTGACACACATTCCTTTTCTTTTAACACATTCTCACTTACCTTTCTCTGTGACTTTGTCCTGATAATCTCCTTTGAGTACCTCTTCTACTCCATTTCTACTGGTAGAGAACAAATCAAGAATCATTTCAGTAGAGTCATTTTCATGGAATGTTAGTAGTCTTAAACTATTGCCTTTACTTTTGATCTCTACAATATTTTTCTTTGTTGTATCTTAAAATGCCCCATTCATTGATCTTTTGAAATTGTTATTTATATATGTATGATATCTTGTAAGTAGATTTCCAGATCTTTTAAGGAAAACACTGAGTTTTACTCATGATGTGTGGACACAGTGCTTACATGGAACAGTTGTTTAATGATATAGAAAAATAAGATGAGAAATGAAGAGAAGGAAGGAGTGAGTATATTGAGAGTCAGCTATGTTGTCAGTCAGAGTGTTCCAAATACTTTTTTTTTTAAAGTAATCTGACTTTAGGATTTCCTTTTTTTTAATGAAAATTTCCATATGCTTGATTTGGGTGGTAAAGTATCAGTATGAATGCTCAGGAATTTAGGGCTTGATAATGATTTTTAAAGTTACATGGGGATTATACATCTTGAAATTCTTTTCTTTAATTTTATACATTTATTGGTGTATTTTATTCTCACATCATCACGTAATTCACAGTGATAGTGACATACATACACACAGTACTTGGTGAGGTTTCCCTGTCTCCCTCCCTATTCTCTCTTTCCCCATACAAGATATTGAGACAGACATTGGTGTTCTTAGATATGTTAATAATGTCAGTGAAGTGTTTTCTTTTTTTTTCTTTAATTTTTTATTGTAGTAATTCGTGCAATATAGCATACATCTTTGTTAAGTACAAGTTGTTAACAACATATTTGCACACAATTCTCATTTGACCCCTTCCCCAATTCCCACTCCATTCCCTCCCCCTCCTTCCCCCTCAGGTTCATTTCAGTGAGTGACCTTGATATGATTGTGTAAGTACATCATGTGTGGGTGTCCCTCTGCCCCATGCATCCACTACAATGAAGTGTTTTCTTAATTCATTCTCCCTCTCCCCCCCCTCCCCAGAACCATCTCCTTTGCTCAACTGGTGTTTCTCTTCCACTATCTAAAGTCCCTCTTGTATCCAGATTACTCCCTAGCTTCTATGTACGGCAGAAAACATTTGACTCTTCACTTTCTGTGACTGGCTAATCTCAATATACTGTTTTCCAGGTCCATCCATTTTTCCAAATACTTCTTAAGATATCAGAAATCACATGACTATTAGCAGTGTACACTCTGAACACCCTGCTAGGAGGAAGACAACTTTCTGTATAAAGCATCCAGCAAAGGAAACGGTTTTATTTTCAACAGGAGGTGGATTAACATCTTTTTGTTTTCTAGAGTTCCAAACTAGTGTCATAGCCCATTCACAACACACAAGGGAGCTGCTGGCCTAGAAAATGAAGTTTGGGATTTCATAGTCTAGTCTGTATCTTTGATATCTGAAAACCCTGCTCCTCTCAGGATAATTGCTACTTAGGGAAAGCAAAATTGAAAAGGAAACTCCCTGCACCACCGCTCCACAGATGCATCCCCAGACAGGCTCTCCTCTCATGATATTGATTTCAGGAGCACCGTGTATTTGGGTTCATTTATTCACTGAATATCTAACTTGCTAATTAATTAAATATTTATTGAGAGCTCTTCTAGGGTTGAATATATAGTAATGATTGACGTTCATGACACCTATCCTGATAGAACTTGCCTCTCAGAAAAGGGTGTCAAGAAATAAAAAAAGCACAACACAGAAGTGATGTCAATGAATGTTTTAAGAAAATAAAAACAAGGAAGAATGGGTTACATTTATAAGTGTTTGATTAGGAAAGGCCATTTTATACTTAATGGACATTTTACATCTTCCAGAAGTTAGATTTGTACTGTGATAAGAAGGTTGAGAAGAAAAGAACAATTAGTGAGATATTTGGTAGAAGAGAGTCTAGACAAAGAACATGATGTTGAAGATTGATGGGGAGAAGCTGTGTTTGGAGGTTAATGAGTGATAAGAGGGTAGTAACAAAAGGTATCTTAGAAACATGTAGAAGATACATCATTAAGGCTTTTGTGTCTGTTCCCAGGACTGCATAGCAAATTACCACACACTCTATAGTTTAAATTTATACTCTCAGGGTTCTAGAGGCCAGAAGTTCCAAATCAAGGTGGCAGTAGTTCAAGCCTAGTCCCTCTAAGTCTCCAGAGGAGGAGCCTTGCTTCTTCTTACAAATTTGGTGGCACCTAGGGTGCCCTGGCTTGTGCCAGCACAATTCTAATCTCCACTTCCATCTTCACATTATCTTTCCTGTGTTTGTGTTCCTCTATTTTTATAAGGACTCCTGCCATTGGACTTGGGGCCCATCCTAATCCGGGATGACCCTACATCAGGAATTCCCTTTAACTACATCCTCAAAGACCTTTATTCCAAGTTGGTTACATTCAGAGCTACCAGGTAGACACATGCATTTGAAGGACACAATTTAATCCTTTAACAGCATTGGGAGTCCTGAAAAGGTGATTGATTTTATTTTATGTTTGATAGAAAGCCATCCCTGATATTATGTTTTGAAAACTCACTTTGAGAGTTTAATGCAGAATGAATGGTAAAAGGGAAAGCATTGAAATAAGAAAAATCAACTGATAAGATAGAGCTCTAGCCCAGGGAAGACAGACGGTAAGGCAAGTGATAGGGCATAGAGATGAAAAATGACATACAGGTGAAGAGTAGATATAGCATACAGGTGGAAAAGGAGAAGACAAAATATCTATGCAAAATCATTTGCCTGAGAACTCTGTGTATGTTTGGGAGGACTCAAAAGGGAAAAGATGGGTGAGGAAAGCAACACTTCTCCTTTCAGTTTGTTTATGTGGGC
The DNA here is from genome assembly GCA_004027655.1 of Graphiurus murinus. NCBI lineage: Eukaryota > Metazoa > Chordata > Mammalia > Rodentia > Gliridae > Graphiurus > Graphiurus murinus. The sequence continues at coordinate 8,055 of PVLC010030356.1, read as the reverse complement.
ATATGTAATGTGCTGCCTTTGTTCTCACCATGATTTTATGTATTTCAATAGCTACAGGAAAGCCTATATTTACACTGTTGGGACATTTTGAACTATAGCCCTACCTCTAGCTTATTGCATTTTTTCTTTAGCAGAAGATGATTACAGCATTCTGAATATTAGTGAACATGAAGGTTCTGAAATCCCCTGGTAATCCTTTATTTGGGAGGCATCATCCAGATGATGTAGAATGTCATCATTTGTCTTTTACTTTATCTCCATTATCAAAACCTCTACTTAAAAATTCAGAAAATGAGCTGGATACATTGGTGCAAAACTGTAATACCAGTTACTTAGGAGGAGGCAAGAGGCAGGCCAGCCTAAACAACTTATAAAGACCCTATCCAAAATAGCAAGGCCTGGTAGTCTGTCTCAGTGATTGAGAACCCCTGCGTTCAAACCCCAGTAGTGCAAAAATAAATAACAAATAAATAAATAAAAATAAATACATATTCATACAAAGAACTTGGAGACCCTAGAAGGATCTAGGGTGGTTCAAAGAGCCTCAGAGTTGTCATCTGACATCAGATGAGATTCTGGTTTGTGATTATAATTTGAAAATTCCCCAGGGATCATCTTGTATTGTAGAAAGGTTAAAAATGTTAACAACACTGATTGCTCCAGGGAATGTCCTGATTATATCTGCTCGTAATGTTGTGGGATAACAAGGTCCCACTCATGGGTCCTTAGCCTCTGTGATAAAAAGAATTTTAACACATGCCAGTCAGGAACAAAAGGCAAGTATTTATTCAGGAAAGTCAGGGACTCGGGAAACAGGTAAGTGGAGATCTTGTGAGGCACGGAGCAGGAGGGCAAGAGAGCGAGTCCTTGCCTTATGAGAGGTGGTTGGCACAGAAGCAGTCCGGAACACAGGTATAGGTGGTCGTCCAAAGGAGGGTGGGCACAGGAAAAGTTGGATCCTCCTCCTCCTCAGGTTTCAAGATGGATCTGACCTTGGCCCTGAATCTCAGGTGTCCGTGGCCCTGAATATCAGGTGGGGGCAGGGCTTCAGGAGATTAGGGTGTGGGACCTCCTAAGAATCTTCCAAGGGGTGGAGTTAGCTTAAAACTCTCCAGGTTTTAAAACTATTTTTTCCTTTCCTCCCAGTGTCTCCTTCCTACCTAAATTTTATTCCTTCTATTCTACCCTATCAATAGGATCTCAGTTTTGAAGACTTCCTTCAGGAGAATCCTCCAGGCTAGTTCCTTAGTTAGTATAAGTTAATAAGTTAGTATACCTTGTACTGAGATAAAATATAACTTATACTCTAATGATGATACCCAAATCTTAGCATATTTAGGAAACTGCATTGAAAGTTGTCTGTTAGGATAAAGAGCAGCAGTCTGCCAAAGGATAAAGAGTAGCAGTCTGCAGAAACCACCTTCCTGATCTTCTTACCATTGAACCCACTTTCTGTGTTTATACCTGCCAGTGTTCCAGGTGAGAGTGGGTAAAAGGCTGAGGGGGGAGTAACCCTTCTAAGGATTCTGAACATTTACTCTTTACATGGAGCAGGAGAATTTGCCTTTCACTCTTCCACGCTCTTACCTTGCCACCTGGCTTCTAGAGGGACTATGTGTTTCCCATGAATCGTGTCTGCATCTCCTGTGGACATGGTTAAGCTCTTGACCGAGGGTATCAGAGTGACTCCCGGGATTGTGGACACCCATTGCCTCTCCTTTGGCACTAGAAGTTAATCTAGCAGATTGCCCTCTGCCTCTTCCTGTCTCAGGGCAATCCTCCCAGGGCTTCCTTACTCTCCTTAGTCACTTGGGTTTAGGCATTTGGAGCTAACAGGACAAGGATGGAACCTAAGGCTCCATCCTAGAGATGTGGTCAGGAACTTCTTGATTCAGACTTGCCCGAGTGACCACACAAGTCTGTGTGTGCATGCTGATCTGCATGTGCAGGTGTGCAGCCCCTTCCCTGTCCTGAAGAAAACTGAACTCACCCTGCTCCTTCCAGAAATGGCAGGCAAGTGAGATCATGAGTTCTCTTCAACTTGGTGATGAACCTGGGGGTTTTCTAAGTCAAGACCTTGCCACCTCAAAGTCCAGAGCTCAGGGTCTCAGAAGCCTGCTCTCCTCACTCATATTTCTCTTAGGAAGTGAATATGTTAGTGTGATAGTGTCCTCATGAGCATATAGTAGTCCCCCTTGTTTTACTTTCTGGGGTTCAATTACCCTTGATAAATTACTGATCGGTGAGAATGTGGGTACATTGCAGTAAAATATTTATAGTATTATATTGCAGTAAAATATTTGCCAGCAGTGACCACATTCACATTATTTCAATTACAGTATATTGTGATATGTATTTTATTTTAACATTGTTATTACTGGCTCTCCCAGGCCAATTTATAAATTAAGCTTTATAATAGGTGAATACATATAGGAAAAAACATATATAAGGTTCAGTGCTATCCATGGTTTCAGACATCCATTTTGGAAGGTATCTCCTGAGGTTAGGGATGGACAGCTATAGTGGAATACTGTTTAATTTTTATAAAGAAGGATATTCTCTCATTTGCAAAACCCAGATAAGCCTAAATGGCATTATGTTAAGTGAAATAAGCTAACTGCTTTAGCAATAATTTCAAGTACTATATTAAATAGGAGTCATGATAGTGGGCATCCTTGTCTTGTCCCTGATTTTAGAAGAAATACTTTCAGTTTTTCTCCATTCAGTATGATGTTGGCTTTGGGGCTATAATGTGTTACATTTATGATGTTGAGGTAAGTTCCTTCTAGTCCTAATTTCTTCACTTATTTTAACATGAATGGATGTTAGATTTTGACAATTTTTTCTGAATCTTGAAGTGATCATTTATTTTTGTCCTTGGTTCTATTTATGTGATGAATTACAATTATCAATGTGCATGTGTTGAACCAAAGTTGCATCTGTGGAATGAAACCAACTTGGTTGTGTCTGTCCACAGATGAATGGATAAACAAAATATGGTATATACACACAATGGAATTTGACTCAGTCACAAAGAACAAAATTATTTCATTTGCAGGAAAAGTTATTGACCTAGAGAGTTAATGTAAATACTAATTGATTAGAGAAATAATTATTAATATTTACTCCATGTATTTGCTGGGATCAGTCAGTCTCAGAAAGTCAAGGGTCATGTTTTTCCTCATATGTAGAAGCTAGAGAGAAAATAGGAAACAAAAAGGACTTCAGATAAATGAGGAGAAAGGCGGGTAAAATAATGGAAGGCAATTGAGGAAGGGAGGTGGAGAGGAAAAAAGAGAAGATTGAGGAATCAAGCAGTTCAAATACTATTATGTCCATATATGAAGATATTACTATCAATCTCATTAACATGTACAGGGAGGGAAGAAGGTGGCACAGGGTAGGATGCAGATAGAAATACAAGTGATGCATGCATGTATGTTTGTGTCACTTTGAATCTCACTATGATGTATAATTGCAATGTACCCATAAAAGTATATAAAAAAGAAATAAGCCAGGCTCAGAAAGACAAATTCCAAGAGACCTCACAAGTGAAACACAGAGAAAACAAAAAATTAAGTATCACAAAAGGTAGTTAGTGTCTCTGTTAGTGGACAGCAAAGTGAAAATTGGCTTTGCTTCATTCTTCCTCTGTTCAGTACTAGTTGTTATTTCGACATTATCAGGTATTGCAAAGGAGACAACACCTTGTGTGTAGTAAGTAAGTAAGTGTGTGGGACTGAGATCCTGGGACCTTTGTTCTAATCCCAGCTACTGAAAAGTGGAAAATTAATTTTATCACCTCCAGGCTCAGTATCCTTATCTACATAGAATGAACCAATGATATGACCAAAAAGGGAGATCATACAGAAGATTAATTGAGGTAACAACCATAAGAGCTTAATGCAGGGCTTGTCGATGAATTTAAACTTTAACAAAGGGTGCTTAAAATATCCCAGAAAACAAGAAAGAGAAAGATATGACAAAGAAGATATAAACAGGGTCTGAGTTAAAGAAACTTTATTGAAAGATATTATTTACTTTCTGGTTAATAACTAATGTATTTTTGTTATAGAACATTTAGAAGTTACAGAAACACAAATAATCCACCCAAAATCCCAAATCACTGCAGTCCCATCACTCAAAAAAAAATATATATATATACATATATATGTATATATATATATTCCTTGGGGAGAAAAATACAAATATGCATACCTTGGGGAAATGAATATTGAAATGAGAACTACTATAGTGTGAATTACTTTTATAAGCTACTTTTTCTATCATAAATATTTTGCATACTTTATTTTATTTTATTTTTGTATGGTACTAGATGTTGAATCCAGGAATGCTCTACCACTACATCTATACCTCTTTTTATGTTTTATTTTGAGACAATATTTCATTAAATTGCCCAGACTGGCCTCAAGCTTGCAATTCTACCTCCTCAGCCTCTTGAGTCGCTAGGATTATAGGCACGCATTACAGTGCCTGGGTTTGCAAATATTTTTTGATGTCATAAAATATTTTACTTTTGCCAAGTGCAGTGGTGAACACCTATAATTCCAGTACTTGGGAGGCTGAGACAGGAGGATCACAGGTTCAAGACCAGCCTTGACAACTTAGCAAAGTTCTCAGCAACTTAGTGAGACCCTGTTTCTAAATAAAATAAATTAATTAGGGTTGAGGCTGAGTGTGGTGGGACACACCTATAATCCCAGTACTTGAAGGATGAGACAGGAGGATTGCAGGTTTGAAGCCAATTTCAGCAATTTAGCAAGGTTTTCAGCAACTTAGACCCTATTTCCAAATAAAAAGTAACATAGGACTGGGGTGTAGCTCAAAGGTAGAATGCCCCTGGGTTCAACCTCCAGTACCACACACACACACACACACACACACACACACACACACACACACACACACAAAGAGAGTTATTTTCTAGTTTCTGCATGGTATTTCATCATTTGATGTCCTATATTCATGTAAGGATATTAGTTACCCATTATACATAGGGGATATGTTTCAAGACCCTCAGTGCATGTTTGAAACTGAAGACAGAAATGAACCCTATATATATCTTCCATAAACTGAATGTACTGTCTCTTTTAATTAAGCACCTAGCCTGCACTGTGACCATAATGTGCAGTGTAAGAAGTGACAGAAAAATCTCACAACTTTTTTTCCTTTACAATTTCATAGGTGGAAGATCTTCAGAATGTCACCATAAGAGTTTGTTCCTTATTAAGTTGAGAACTTCCACCTTGTCACTTAAAAGAAGCACTTTACAGCTTCTCTTTGGCAGATATGAATTACCAATATCACTATTATTGCACTTTGGGGACATTATTACATAAAAGTTACTTGAACACAATGTGATACCTTCACAGTCTATATGATAATCTAAACATCTGTTAAGTCACTAATGGACAGATGGCATATACAAAGTCAATTGTTCTAGTATGAACTATCAAAATAATGTATGCTTTTCTGTCTTATTAGTATATTGGCATATATTGAGCTTTTAGGCAGACTCTATTGATTCTAATTTCTCTTCTGACCCACGATTTGTCTTGTTTTTGCAGTAGTCTAATATGATTTTAATTGTTACTAATAATATTGTCTATATCCTACTGTAATTTATTCATGATTTATCTTATTTATTTAAAATAACTTATATTTTAAGATGCAATCTAAATTGTCAAATGAATCAAATAATACTCATAACCATAAAATGAGAAAATCACTCTTCAGCCATTTACCATATTTCCACTGGAATCCCACGTCCCAAGGGTAATCACAGTCAACAGACTTTTCTATGGATTAACTAGCCCTGTATATAAACTATTCTGCTATGGCATGGTAAGTATTTTCCTAAGAATCCTCTCAAATGGTTATTTATATATTTTTTATTTTAAATTTTGAGGAAAGTTAGGTGCCAATTTCAGGCTTATATGACAATGTTAATGCTTCTTACAAAATTTCAATAATAAAGGAGTTTTAAAATAAAGTAGATTTTATTATAGTCAAACTCTAATAAATTAACTGACCAATTAATCAAAATTGGTTAACATAGTAGAATCTTATTGGTAGATATTTAAAATTTTGTTGTATTAGTCTCTATGCATTTATATATGCTTGAACTTTTTCCCCCATAAAAAATAGTTTAAATAAACAGAGAGAATAACCTGATTAACCTACACATGCCTTTGACCTTCATTACATGTGCATGGAAGCCTGTCATTCTTCCTTATCACATTTGGCCTTGACTTTGAATTTTGCTAGTAATACTATTCCAACCCCAACAAATGTGCAAAGGACAAAAGAATGCAAAGGGTAAAAATAATCAATTAGAATAATCATCTTTCTCAATCAAACACAGTAGCTGTGTGTTACTAGTTTTGTTCTAATTTTTTTCTAATCTTGTGATAATAAAGGGATGTAGATCAGGATCCCACTATTATAATGAGGTATTATATTTTGAAGTAGCCTGTAATGGTTTGAAATAGAATGGCTCCCTAGTCCTCACATCAAAAGTGGGGCTTGGTTTTAATCTCAGCAATGTATAAATCCATCGTAATGGATTTATCTGGGTGATAGCCCAGGCTGGTAGGGATTATATATGGTTCATCCTTCCCCAGACCCCAGCCTCACATGGACTGAACCCCAATATCTACAAGGAAAACTGTGAGGCCAGGAACCACAGATCTCAGGGCATTGCAGTGGCAGGAAGGAGAGGGAGAGAGGGACAGAGACAGAGGGAGGGAGAGAAAGAGAGAAAACAAGGCTTTGCTCTTACATCAAGGAGCCCAGAAGCAAGAGAGCCAGCCAGGGGAGGTGGAGGAACCATATATAATCCCCAAAGCTGCAGATCCAGAGACTCACCTTCTCCAGCCACCCCTACTGGCCTGGGCCATGACTCAGATCCAGATAAATCTATTACAATGGATTTATCCACTGCTGAGATGACAACCAAGCCCACTTCCATCATGAGGACTAGAGGGGTATTCTATTTCCAAATCATTACACTGCACCCCTGGCTCCTTAGACCTCACAGTCACCTCACAATGCAAAATACATTTAGTCCATCCTTAAGAGTTCCCAAAGTCTTAACAGTTCCAGCATCCCTCAAAAGTCCCAAAGTTCAAAGTCTCCTCTGAGACTCTTCTCCTCTTGTGAGTCCCTTTAAAAGGAAATGAAGATCAAATTAAAAACCAGGTTACATGCACTGAATGTACAATGGCAAAGAGTAAACATTTGCACTCCAAAGGGGAGGAATAGGGCCACAGAAAGGAGGAATGGGGCCAAAACAGAAACAAAATCCACAGGGCAAGTATTTAATCCTATGTCTCCATTTCTGGCTTCTAGAGCAGACAGTGGTGAGATGAGACCTCCAAAGGGCTTTGGCAGCCCCACTCCTGTGGCCTGGTTGATTGCACTGGTCGGTATACTCATTCTTCCAGCCTGGTTCTATGGCTCACAGCTTGCAGTCTTTTCTCCTGGTTGTTTCACATTTCTGGCCTTTCTAAATCTCAGGGGGAGGGGAAGTTCTTGCAGCCTCAGCTTCCCAAGCCTCCTTTTGCAATCTGGGGGGATGCCTCCAGGTATGGGATATTGTTTTTGATGTACTACTTTTTTTCAAGTAAAGGTAGCTCTAATGGCTTCCATTTGGCCTTTTCCACTATAATAGACCTGACTCCACAGACTAGAGAACCAATGTGGGTATTCTGCTGAAGTGCAGGAAATAATCAGAGATATCTTTCAATTTTCAGAATCAATGAGCAAAAAGAAATTTAGTCTTCAATCAATAGGCCAATTTTGGGTGTTGATTAATAAAATACTAAAGTTGCCCTGATTTTTTAAATAGCTGATTATTTCTTTTCTTGTTGCCATTCTATAAACAGGAGTAAACATTCATGGGAGAGAAGAACCAAACCTCTGTGACAGAATTTGTTTTCCTGGGCCTCTCTCAGGATGCACAGACACAAGTCCTGCTCTTCTTCCTGTTTCTGGTCATCTATCTGCTGACAGTGCTGGGAAACCTGCTGATGG